>JAVQKI010485271.1:0-10636 GCA_036025975.1 Nematalosa erebi | reverse complement strand
CACACACACACACACACACACACACACACACACACACACACACACACACACACACACACACACACACACACACACACACATTCTGTCGTCGTTTTTCTCTTTTAAAATCACAAGTGTATTGCATGATGAAAATATTACTGATACATGATGACAATTTAATATATTCCTAAACTGGCCATTATGTGCATACAAACTGTCATAAACTGCCATAAGCTTGAGCTGGCTAGATGCTGCCAACACAGGGTCATGTGGAGGACATGTAAGCCCAGCTTGTCATCCAGGCATGCACAAATGCACAACGGCGGTGGACCACCATGTCATCAGTATCAGTAAGACAAAACATATTACTGCATTTTTTTAAATCATGAATCTGTAGTTGTAGGGACCCTCATAGGACAACTAAAAGAATTGGTAGGCCTATACAACAACATTTCTGTTATAACTGTCTCAAAATCTAAAACCGCCAGTGACATTAAAAAGTGTCAAGTAGCAAAGCACTTGGAGTTGCAGTCAATACTGCTTACTGTTTGGGGTGTGTGTGTGGAGGGGTACTCACAGAAAGGTTTAGTGTTCTTTTAATGGGGTGATTTTCAGGGCTTGCTCAATATCTGCTCATGTTTATTAAGAAATCCTTAAAGGCACACTATGCAACATTTTTAGGTTAATTTATCAGTTTTGTTGTCACTTCAGTAATTAAATGGCTCATTACGGGGTGAACGAAGGCTCTCTTGGCCGCCTCTAACGTAGGATCCGCGGTTATTACACTTGCAGGATCTGAGACACTGGGTTGAGGAAATGAAACTGAAAGTGACTGAAATCGAAATCGCATTTAATACCGGCTTGTCAGTCAACGTAACACACAAAAATGATCATCACTGGTTCCTATTCTTTTGTTTGCAAGTAAATTCACATGGATTTGTGAAAGTGTACATTGTTGTTGCTATTTTTACATAAAATCGGCTGTAGGGGGAGCTCCAGAGATAAAAAAAATAGCAGTCTTGCATGGTGTGCCTTTAAAATGATCCCTATTGGCCTTTTAATATGGATGTTGATATCAGATATTGTAACACCGGCGGCTCAAACCGAGCTACATAGAGGGGAGACCGCACGCAGATTTCCAAATAATAAGATAATTTATTAAAGAATAATAATAAAGAAATAAGAATAAGAAAATGAGGTGCAAGTCAGTATAATGAAGAAGCCAAAAATGTAGCATAAGTCAGTCTAGGGGGAATAATCAACAGAACGACAAACAGAAATCCAAAGGAATCCAAAAACTGCTGGAAGGCTTGCCTATTATACTGCTCCCGCTAATCGCACACCTGAGCAGACAAGGAAAGAAAGCACAGGTACACCTGTGCAAGGGGCGTGGTTAAAGAGACCCGCCAGGGTCGTAACAATATATTTAAAAGGATTTAAAAACACTCAAAATGCTTTATTTTTTTCTTAAACTTTTTAGAAAATCCCCTCATTTGCAGAGCTTGTAAGTTGCCACTGCATTTACTTCTCAGTGCTTTCTGGGTAAAAAGTGACATTACTTGGTTGCTATTGATGGTGTCTTTGTGCAGCAACAGCTTCATTGTGGCACCTTGATTAGACCTTGATTAAATTCAATAGTTTGTGAGTGAAATGATTTGGTAAACTTTTAATAAAACCAAATACGTAGACTCCAACATCAATCTTGTAAGGCCAGCATGTCTTACCAACCAGTAATCTCTTTAAGGCTCTTGGTGAAACTGAACTGTGTAGCACAACCCTGCATGTGTGTAGCTTCTCAAAAGCCCTGTTACTTTTCTTACTCTGGCTACTATGAATATCCTCCACTCCTTCAGATGCCCAACTGCATGATCTTGGTCAGGGAGGCCACTAGAATTTTTGGTCCCTATGACAGAAAATAATTTTGGCCTCCAAAACATTGATTATAATATCAAAATGTTCTCAGAGGCCCCCTGTCAGTGCCAGGCCACTTGAATCATCCTAACCACCACGGTATACATGCAGAGCCAGGAGACAGACAGGGACTGGGAGGCAGGGACCAAGAAGACGAGGTGTGGAAACTCAGGAAAAGTAAAGCAGACGCACAACTGACCACAGTTCTTGTTGTGGGGGGACCTTAATACTTTAGGGCTCTGAACTAAAACCATCTGAAATTATATTCTGAAGACAGAAGGCAGACAGGAGGCATGTTTCTTTATGGTGGTTGCTATTCTTGTTGCAGTTAAAGATCACCTTTCTGCATGTATTTTCTGATTTGTGCACAATGTTTTCCACATCTGGTATACCTTCATTCATCACGTTTTTCTTTAATTGGCTATATCATTACAGAGGATTGATTTTGCTTATCAGTTGTATAACTGACAATCTTACTTGTCTATTGACAGCAACACCATAATTATTGTCGACTTATAATGGGGATTTTATTGCCAGATGTCATATCAGTAACATTGTCTGTATTTTGGTGATGTCATCTGTTGATGTCATCTGTTACGTCCGAAGACATATTTAATGTATTTGTTTGTTTGTTAGTTTCAACTATTTTGTTATCTTAATGACTATTGCGCTGTACAGTTATGAATATTGTCTGTGATACACTCTCTGTTCAAGGTAATCAGAGGAGGAGTTTGGCCTGTTTATCAAGACCAGTTCTGATTGGCTGAGAGGCAGCGAGGTTGAGAATATAAGCCTGGTTGCCCTCTTCACCCTATGTCTTCACCGGGACACTTTTCTCCTCTCATCCCTCAGACTATTATTTGTTGTTGCTGCTGAGGTTGCTGCTTGTGTGGTGTGCTGTAAGTTTGATGGATTTTCTTTCTCTTTTCTGTTACATTGCCCTAAACCCCAATTTTGGAAAAGGGTGCCATAATACATCTTTGTGTCTGCATTGAAAGACAACACGAATTCCAAGAGGCCTGGGACCCAGATGCCCCACAAGGTTATTTAAATTTGCTCTGCAGGTCCATCAGACCATGAACCATTGGCACTTATTAGCTCCTGTCCCTAAATCCCCAAGTGGAAAAGGGGTGCATTTCAAAATGTTTGTAGCACATGTAAGGTATAATAAAAGTAGGCCTAAGGGAAGTATATCTTGTGCTATAATTAGCTTTTCGAACATACACCTGAAGTGCTCTTTGTTTGTGTTGTTCCAAATAATTGATACCTCTGCCAAGGAGGTTATGTTTTCGCCAGTGTGTGTCTGTCTGCAAGCAAAATCATTTGAAAAGTACTGCACAGATTTGGTAGAATTTTTTTTTTTGGACAATGGGGGTATTAGGACAAGGAAAAGATTATTTAATTCTGGTGGTGATCTGTAACACCATCTGGAATTTGTATTGGGTCAATGACCCTATATTGGTGGAGGTCTGTACTCTCCGAGTGCTTTTCTAGTTTTTAATGCAAGGACCACACACTAGCAAGAACAGGGCTTTAGCAAAGTGTCCCAAAAAGTATCTTGAGTTGCCATTAAGGAAGAAATTGGGTATGAATCAATAGTCCTGTTGTTCGCGGTCACTGAGTGCTGTCTGCAGAAAAAAGAACCTGAAAATTTGATACAACCAGGTGTGAAAGCAGTCCAGTACAGCATACCCCTAAAAGATTCAGAGATCATGCATAGTACCACAAAGAAAATGTAATATGCCATTTGAGCGTACTGAACAAAAGACTCAAGTGCCTAAATGTCTTCTCTCTTGCTAACTTTTTGTCTATGCTGTTGTCCAATATAGACCCATACAGAGGCACTGGAAGTAGGGGTGCTGAGGACGTTAAAGGCAGAATCCCTTTAAAGCAAGTAGGCTAAATCAGAGAGTACTTTGCTGATCAGCAAAATGTCATGGGCCCCACGCGGACTGCCATCGTTGGCCCGAAGTGGGCCTGAAAGGGGCCACACAGGAAGCCCACTTATCCCTCATAGCTCTAACTAGGCCTGCGCTAGCCCTAAATGGGCTGCCCTAATTCAGCCCTCAAGAGTGTGGGCTCTGTATGGGCTATCTAGGGGTTAGCTGCAAGTGTGGTTCTGCCCTCAAAGAGCCGGTGGTAAGCCCAAAGGCATGGGCCTCATCAGGAAAAGCCCTCAATGGGCCCGTTTAGGTTTGGGGTGGGCTGGCCCTACCAGTAAAAAAACCTGCATGGGCCACGCAAGGGCATTTTTGCTGGGTATCAGAATATATTCTCAGAGAGCCTGTGGCAAGACCAAAGGCATGGGCCTCATTAGGGCAAGTTTGCAATGGGACCCCCACTACCAGGAAAAACCTGTACGGACCCTGCAAGGGTGTGTTTGCTGGGTAAAAAAGAGAGCTTAAACAGCAAGCAAGCCTGCACAGACCCATTTTGTTAAATCTTTGGTAATTTCTAAGAAAACATTTTTTAAAAATCACTAATTTCGGTTTAGCTTGAGAGTCTAAATGTAGTCAGAGCTCGAGTCCAAATCAAGTGACAGGTCCAGTCAGACTCTGGCAGCAGACCTGCATAAAAGAAATTTACAGAAAACTATCAGATTGGAAAAGTTTTTCAAAGGCTACTGCTGGGGCATCAAAATTCAAACAAAAAAAAAAATTAATCCAACCAAACCAATGGTTTTATTGGTTTCACTTAAATCCTGGTGTACTTCTTTCCCGAAAAAGGTTCTACTCATTATTTGCGGCTTGGAGGCAAAGGCATCAAACTTCTAAACCAGATCACATACCATGCAAACAAGTTGTGTGTGTGTGTGTGTGTGCGTGAGAGAGAGGTAAGGAAAGAGACTGAAAATGACATAGCAAAGAAACTAAGCACGAAGGCAACTCTCCTATCCTCTGAATCTGTCTCTTCAGCACAGCATAACTTAACTACTGTCTCTCTCTGCAGTCTGCAGTTTTGTCCTTGAACTCCACTCTTAGGGAATCTGATAAACATGACAGTATTCGAAAGTAGCTCACACTAGTTTCCTGAGAACGTTCTGAAAAGTTTGATAGGTTTGGCGTCCCCTTCTGGCTGTTTTGAGGCGCTACAGTTACCCTTACTTAAAGGAACACTCCGCAGTAATATCATTACTCCTGGAAAATCCTACAGAGGGGGAGAGGGAGAGGATTTTGCAGGAGTGATGATATTACTGCACCTACATCGAAGTGTTCCCCAGTGCTTTTCTGCTATACATAATAGTTACCCTCTTTATCTGCATAGAAAACCGCCACATCTTTATTTTGTGTCACCATACTTAGTCTTGTAACTGCTAATGCAATCATATTTAAATAGGGAAAACGTGGTTGTGTTTGGTCACTTCCAACTTCCTCCCTGTTTGGATCCTAACGAATGAACTGTGTGAAACTAAATTCTACCAAAGTAGCACAGCCAGACAGAAACTGCACAGACTGAAACGAGATAGGTAGCCTGTATCAACATGTCTAAGTTAAGGAAACAACATAGTTTAATACGGAAAGACGGTGCAGTGTTCCTTTTACCCCACTTTGATTCACCTTCCACTCCTCTGTCTGCCTGTCATCTCACTTCTGTTACATTTTCCACTTACAATCTGTTATCAATGTATTACATAAGACCATAAATTACTTATCCATTTGGATAAGTGATGCTAAATAAAACACCAAATAAATGCTATGTGCTGCACCGTGGTTAAAAACATCAATGTAAAGCTTTGTTAATGCATAAATTTGATTTCATTTAATGGCAAAGAGCAGGCAAAGCTGGGAGATAGTTTATTTATTTTTTTGCCTCAAGCAATTCATTTGAACCAAAGATTACATAAAATTAGTCAATGCTTTTATCCAAGGCAACTTACATCTGTCAACTGTCAATTACTTCAGGACCAGTCTCTCAGAGCAAGAGCAAGTTAGGGTTAAAGGTTGTATCAGCAATGCTGGGCTGAAACATAACCGATCACATTCATCTGATCCTTCCTCACGATTCGCTAGCTGCCCACCTCATAAGCAGGCTGTCAAAAAAAAACATCTCTGTAGGCGGCCCATAGCAGTGTAAGATAATACATCTGCCAATTATCCAGTTTAAGATAATACATTGACTTGTCTATGTAAACAAAATTACATAGAATATTTTCAGACATTTACACCCTGTGTGATGAATGTATGGCAGGTGAAGCTTTTTATTAAGTTAACTCACTCTGGGTCCAGATTCTTCACACAGTAGGCCTAGCAGACATTGTTATACATTGCTAGAATGGTTGAACCATGCCCACTGGTTGAGCTTGGAGCTCAGATACTCTTTAGCCTACTTACTTCAAATGTGTTGACAAAAGGTGTCCTTACATGTCAATTATAGCAAAGACGCTAATTTTACAGTTTTGGAAGAAAACTGAAGACCCCTTCTGCCAAAATGTGGATGAGGGAAATCATTAGACCTGGAAAGGATGACTTGACAAATTTGCAAAGAGGTATCCCCTTTTCCAATACTTTGACAGATCAGGCTGTACTACAGTAATTTATGATTTGACTGCCTCAGTCCAGGGGTGGGATGTGAGGGCAGGTGGTGTAGGCAATGTAATTTGTTGGCTCCTGTGTTTGAATTTTTGTATTTAATTGCAAAAAGTGATGATAATTATGAGAATGTCTTAAATTGTACTTTCAATACAAATATTTTAAGTGAATTCATAAGGACTTTTTCTTAGCCCTTCAAAAAATAATTTCAGTATTTTAGTATCTTTCCTTAAGTCCATTAATTCAGTGAGGTCAAGGAGGTATTGTTGGCTAGATAGTGAAAGCAGGATAGACAATCAGAAAGGAGCCCTGCCTCCTTTCAAGAAAGCATTAAAGCACCTTTCCCAGGGATTTACAAAATCCAAGCTACCCTTCCCACTAAATATCTCCAGGCCATTTCATTCAGGTGTTAGGTTAGTTCGAAGCCCCTAAAGAGACACAAGAAAACTTGCACTTAAAATATAAATGTTTTCTCATGTTCGTTTAGGGGCTGGAACAATATGATAGGAACAATTCCTAAGCAGAAAAAAAAATCAAAAGCAGAAATAGCTTCAGTGAAGTAAGCCTGAGAAGCAGGCAGCATATAATGGACTAGGCCTAGACTAAATTCAGCAAGCGTTGGGTGGTTTCATGAACTGAAGTAAGATCAGTTCAAGATCAAATAACGGTAAGTTCTCTCATTCTGAACACAAATAGATGTTAACATTTGCATAGAATTTACAGCATTGTGTACGGACTGAATACGGAATAGACTACCTCCGTCCAAAATAATGGGCGATGGTGCTAAGATGTATTTACTAAAGGCAACCGCTAGGGAGCGCTGTCACCAACATAATGGCAGAACACATAGGCTATCGACTTTGCATAATGCCATTCTTTATAAATCTAAGATGGTTCAGTCTAATATGACAGTCTTGCCAACATTAAGCCTATGCTAATTGCGGCGCATTTGTATTTGGACGAAAATACCGAGCAAAATCAGTGCAGCTGAAACAAGGCCTACCTAGGGCTACACCACATCACAAATTCTTAGTCATACAGTGTGTGAGAAAACTAGGTACAGGACAGCATTTATCGCAATTATATTGAATGACGCCCGTTTCATGGTTGTACAATGAGTTGTTGAACTATAAATATGTTCCTTCAAATCCCCCCTTACTAGGCTCAACCAGGGTCAAGGTTATAGTGCATTGCACAGGCTTTTTACTGTCTATGATTGCAACGCAGCGTGGTCCGATAGAAAACGATGAAAATCATGTCTCCATTTGCTTATCTTTTTGAACATCGTCATTTTGGAAAGTTTAGTGTGTTCTCCATGCTGAAAAGAGACCGTGAAGGCACTGCGCGGACTAAGTGCGCCGGACACAGACTAAACAATAGTTTAACAGAAAAACACAAAAATTTGATGCAGCTTTCACTGATAACATTATCCTTGCATTTCCATGTCAGACTGTATCACTATGATTTATGTAGAGTTGACATACAGACATGAATAAAGAATCGAAACATTAGAGACAGCTGCGTTTGGATAGATCTGTGTAGATCCCATGCCTCTGCCACTTCAGCAACAACGTACAACTGAGTTTTGTCTTTGTGCATCAATTTTGAAGTTCTTTTGCAAATCTGGTGCTCTTGAACTAGCCTATCCCATACTATCATATCGCGCTCCCAGCCCATGTGACGAGACTACATCACGCCTGCGCTAGGAGTTACAAGATGGCGGAGAGTGCGGAACTGAAGGTAAAACGCAGCCCTCAAATTTTATCAAGATTACTAGCTTTTATCTCTTATTGCAATCTGTACCATCAGTGAGGCGTTTTATTAAAACATTGCGAATATGTTGTTGTCACATTTTGTTCATGTTGGTGTCAAAGAGGCTTGTAAACCTATTGGATTTACCACAATACGGTTTCTTCCTAGCTCGGTGCTAACGAACGGTAAAAGCCCAAACCGTATTATTGTTGATGCTGAGTTGTTTTGTCTCCGTAGTTTGTTAAAGAACGATAATATTTCAACGACAGATGCGTTTACAACTGCGCTGTCCACCGGGCATTTTGGGACAAGTGTTCTTTGAAAAGTTTATCGTTAATAGTGTGTTCATCGTTGATGTTCATTTGTAGCTAGGCTAGCGAGCTACTTTTTGTAGGCTACATGAACGTTACATTTTCACCGAGAGCTCTTCAATGCAGCGAGAGACGCTGACGTGTTTTTATTTTTTGTTATTATTATTGTTGTGGTGGAATATATGCCTAAAAGTATACAAAACTGCACTACAGATAAATCTGAAGGATAACATGAGTTACGTTACTGTTGAGTATGTCTGTGTACCTCAGAACTGGCTCCTTCACTGGTCTCTGTCAACCATGAGCAAGTGAACACCTGTGGGCTTTGCTATTGTCAGGAGAAATGTGCAGATTATACTTCATCTGAATGTAAACTTTCATTTCATAATACGTGTGAACGTGATTGCCTGATGTGTAACTTCGATTACATCCGCGAGACTCATCGAAAGCTGCGAAGGCACTGCAACGTTAACGTCTGTCAGAAATGACATGAGAGCATTTGGTGAGAACTGTTGTCTTTCGCATTCAGTTGACGAGAACAGTTCGGCGACTTCCATGTGAGACCTAATTTCTCATTGAAGCAATCTAGTGAGTGCAAGTAAGATCGCTTCAAAAGTCACGTTTTGCGCGGGCGTTTTCATATTTTTTATGCATCACCTGTTCACTTGTATCGGTTTTCCACAAGCGGCGCTAATTTGTCGCGAGATTCAGAAGTCATCAGAAGTTCTGGTGTCTTTTTTTTTTTTCTTTTTACATTTAACCAAATCTAGCACCACTCTGTGACTGATATGACCAGAGGTTGCTTGTATGGTTTCATCAGAAATACCATGTGTTTTTGGCATATGTGGTTGAATCCGTTTAAAATCAATCACAATAAACCTTGCCATGCTGATGTGTAGATAGAGATGGTTTGCCACATTGGGGACATCACGTAACTGGATATCTTTGTATAAATACATGAGAAGTTGGCAGGATGACATTATTTGTTTGTCAGCATCATTCAGTTCAATTTAACTGTAACCTGATAGATGGTGCCAGTTTTGTTGTTTCACAGATATACTGTCCATATATAATGTCCACCTTGTTTGCCCCCGTACACTAATTTTGCTCTCATGCACTGAGCAGATGAGTGCTTGTTTTAACCTGCTTAAGTGTGCGCTGTCCACTTCAATTAGGCTACTCTGAAGGGGCAGGCTAGGACACTTTGGAACTCAACAGGTGGGCCAGTGTGGATGTCTCTTAATCAACCTTAAATTAGTTAAAATAAGGCATGTTGTATCACATGTGTTCTGTTTACAGCCTGTTAATAACCTGGAACAGTGTGTGACATCCTACTTTACTTAGTGCTTTTGAGAGTTGGCCTTTTTAAGACTATATCCAAGAGCAGAGCAATCTGTAGTTATGGTAAAAAAAAAAAAAAAATCAAGGCCTTCATGATGTGAACTGTGAATGGGGTAGGGACAGACAGTGTTAAGGTAGGCTATTTGTGTGAATCTGGGCTTGTTTTGTCTTGCTTTTTTGTATTATAAATCTAATTGTGTGTCAGATTGTGTGAAATCTGCATGTTTGTCATGAATGGAGAAGGAAGGCTTCAGTGCTTAAACTGTTTGCTCTTCTTTGACCTTCTTTTACACTGCCGTATCAAACATTTAAACTAGTGTTGTGTTCCCTCTGGGTCTGTGGTTTTTCTACGAAATATCAGTGGAATGGGGGTTGGTCCTGTAATGTTCTTAGGCTGTGCAGTCTTGGGTTACAAAAAGTTAAACAGGTTGATGGAGAAGGCTTGTGGGATGGGGAATGAGCTTTTTTGAGACCCTTTCACCAGATGAGAGAACATACACTGTAATAAGTTGAGCTTAACATGCTGTAGGCAGACTTGACTGAAATAAGCGCAGTTGGCTATGAGCACAGGGTTAAGCCTCTGTTGAACTGCCTGTTTACACTGGTGAGATACCTAGGACGGTGTGTGTTTGTGTAACAGCATTTTCTTTTTCTTTCCTGTAAATTAGATTAATATTTGTAGAGACTTGAGATGGCTTATCCATGAAATAGTTGTCAGCGATTTCAAATTCACTATTCACCATGTCAGATTACCTTAGTGCATTTTGACGTACCTGGTCTAGGTGAATAAACACATATAAATACCCCTCCAGT
>JAVQKI010484941.1:0-5000 GCA_036025975.1 Nematalosa erebi | reverse complement strand
ATGATACTGTGAAAACATGGTCCACTGATCAGTGATACATGGGCGGTATTCCTCTGTGTTTGTTGTTACTGCCGCTGAGTCTGGTCATAAGAAGCTTGTCTGCTAACAGTGTAGTTGTGAGAACTGTGTTGTTTTGTTGTTTTGTTGTTATTGTGAAACTGAGCCAAACAGTTGGTGATGTGTTTTTCTGCGAGGTCTCTACCTGTGTTTGTAATCCCAGTGGGGGGTTTCAAGGGAGGAAGAGAGAAGGATGAAGGGGGTCACTGTAATCTCTTCTGTCTGGGATTACCTTGTTATCAGCTCAGTCGGTAGGGGTCAGGATGTCAGGGTGTTATGTCTCTGCCTCTTTGTCTCTTTTTTCCTCCTATCTTCTCTCTCTCTCTCTCTCTCTCTCTCTCTCTCTCTCTCTCTCTCTCTCTCTCTCTCTCTGCTTCCTCTATCAGTTAAATTCAACTGAAGAAAGCATTATTGGCATGAGCGTTTTAATAACATCACTGCTGAAGCTCTCTCTGTCTCGTTGCCTTTCTTTCCCCTTCCTCATCAACTTGGTAGAGAACAGACCAACTCGCATCATCTGATCTTGAGTGCCACCATCCTCTCTCTCCTATCCGACCTCCCCATCCCTGTCCATGGCCCTTCTCCTGTCTTTCTCTCTCTCTTTCTCTCTCTCTCTCACTCCTTCCTCTCCTACTTGGTAGAGAACAGACCACTACACATCATCAGATCTTGAGGCCACCATCCTCTCTCTCCTATCCGGCCTCCCCATCTCTGTCCATGGTCCCTCTCCTCTCTCTCTCTCTCTCTCTCTCTCTCTCTCTCTCTCTCTCTCTCTCTCTCTCTCTTTCATCTCCTACTTGGTAGAGAATAGACCACCCCACATCATCTGATCTTGAGCGCCTCCGTGCTCTTTCTCTCTCTCTCTCTGTATCAGCTGTTCATCTGCTCCTGGAGAGTCAGGGGGCTTAGCAGAGAGCCCAGGCTGACTCATGAGGGCCTGAGGGCGGATAGAGAGATGCAGTGCTCTGATAGTCCACACCCACAGCATCCATTCCTGCAGGACACTTTGGAGTGAAAATGTAACTTTATCAGTCCGCCACTCTGCTGTTCTGTTCCCTTTTTTTTCCAAAGTCCTCTACGCCTCCTTCATCCAACTTCATCCATCACTCCGTTCTCTACCCATGTCCTACTTCTTCATCCTCATTCTTCCGTCTATTTACCACGCCCCCATCTGGCCTCATTTTCCCTTCTCTTCTCTCTCTCTCTTTTCATCTCTCCATCTCTCCCTCTCCTTTTCTTACACTTCTCTCATCCTTTCTTCCTGCAGGAATCCCCTTCCCCAAGAACTTCATCCAGATCTGTAAGAAGATCCTGTGCCGGCTCTTCCGTGTCTTCGTGCACGTCTACATCCACCATTTTGACCGCATCATCCAGATGGGCGCCGAGGCCCACGTCAACACCTGCTACAAGCACTTCTACTACTTCTGCACCGAACTCAACCTCATAGACCGCAAGGAGCTCGAGCCACTGGTGAGCGCATATGTGTGTATGTGCATTTGTTTGTGTGTGCGTGTGTGTGTGTGCGCGGGCGTGTCTGTTTGTGTGTGTGTGTGTGCGTTCGTGCGTGTGTGCACGTGTCTGTATGTCTATGTATATTTCATGTTATTCCAGGAACTGGCTTACCTCATTCTCACAGCTTCCCTGGGTGACTCATAAACTTTAATCCCTAGGCAAAGTGAGGATATGCCAAGTAGAATAGCTTGTGGATCAGTCCCTCTGTCTGTCTGTCAGTCTGTCTGTCTTTCCACTTATCAGCCCTTCTTACTGTCTGTCAGTCTCTTTGTCTCTCTCTTTCTCTCTCTCTCTCTCTCTCTCTCTCTCTCTCTCTGATGCTGACTCATTGGTCTCTGTTGCTGGCCTAGTCATCATCACACACATGTCTCTATGTCTGTGTGCATCATGTGTTGGTGAAGTCATGAGACAAAATTGAGATTCATCTGTTGTATACATACATACACCACCTTTTCTCTCAGTCTGTTTCCTTTTCTCTCTTTCTCTTTTTCTCTCTCTCTCTCCTTCTCTGATTCTCTCTATCTCTCTCTTCATCTCATACTGGCCATAAACCCTTCTGAACACTAGGGCTGAGAGTAGATTAAAAGCTCAGGGTCTGTGGCAACATCTGGCTCCACCTGCCGCTTGATCTCTACCCTTCCTCTGGCCTCACGTGAGTGGTCCAGCCACCTTTACCCTCCGGCACATGGCCACCTCAGCGCGTGTGTAGACACACACACACACACTCACACAGACATACATACACACACGCACACTTTCATACACACACACACCCACACATATACACACACACAGACAAACACACACACACACATATTAACACACACACACACACACATACACACATATACACACAAATACACACAAGCTTCACTGTGCTGGCTTGTAATCTGCTATTGTGATGCATCTGATCAACGTGACAATATGCAAAGCGGCGGCTCTCGTGCTGTGAGTTCTCATGCTGCGTTCTCACACTGTGTGCTGTCCATCCAACCCCTCAAGATGCAAAGATGCCGTGAGATATTGGACTGGTCGAGTGTGACTCATCCCCCGCCTTCTGTTCTCCAGCGACGGATATGGACAAAAACACGCTTAATGAGTTTTTGGAACCGGAGCAGACTCCGTGATGATCGGCTGTGGCCAAGCGACCAAACCAGGCGCAGTGTGAACAATGGCTGCTTTTTTCCCCCCATCAGCCCAAGAGATTCTCATGCTCAGACTCAGAACAAACAACCGTTTAAATATAACATCGGAAGGGAAGACTCAAATCAGTCATTCGTCAAGAGGCGCATGCCCTTATAGCCTATAGCATATAGCATAGCTCTATGCCATATAGCTTTACTGTGACATATAGCCTATAGTTCTATGCCATTAGCTTTAGTGTAACATATAGCCTAATTCTATGCCACATACCTTTACTGTAACATACTGTATAGCCTAGGTCTATGCCATAGACTTCTGAAATAATATATGTGTAGAGTAAAGTCAAATCAAGACTAACTGATCCCTCGTAAGACATGTTTAAAGCCAGAATAAAACCACAGCAATGGAAGAATTTTGCTGAATATAACTTCTCTGAGAGGGGCATTTGTGGAAATCAGGTGGACCTGAAGTATTTGTTTGATGTGCAACAATAAATTAGAAACAAAGAACCATCATTCAGTGAAGATGCAATCTAAGAGCACAGATGTCTGCTGGAGAAATGGGCCTCATTTGTAACCGTGGCAGCCCTAACGATAGGGCCATCTTGCAGCTGAGTGGAGCGCATCACGAGTGCACGGCACGGCAGACATCATTATCTTCCTCACTGGAGTACAGAGAAGAATGGAGGAAGGCCGTCGGCCTCCGTAATGAGGATGAGTGTGCTTCGCTCACAGAAACAGAGAGACTAAGAGAGAGAGAGAGAGAGAGAGAGAGAGAGAGGGAGGAAGGGATTTTTATGAGCAATTTTAAAATGCTCAGGGACTTTAGTTACCGCTCATCTGAGTTTATGACTCTAAAGAGGAAACAGGAAGTGATAACTGTAAAGTGGAGACCAAAGTAATGATGTCACCGGTGGAAGTATGTTCAGGATGCATTTGGAGCCCTCAGCATGAAGTAGTGTGTGTGAGAGAAGTGTTTTAAGTGTTTTGTTTCTTGTAGAATGTATTGTTTTTTTCAGTCTCTCTTTCAGTCTTTCTTTGTTTCACTGGCTCACCCGCTCTTTGCATTCTCACACACACTCCATCCAGATAGTGTGTGTGTGTGTGTGTGTGTGTGTGTGTGTGTGTGTCGGTGCTTTCTGTCCGTCTGTGGCCTTGGGTCTGGTGTCTTGAGTGTGCCCGATTGCCCATGGCTGCCAGGCTGAGCTGCGACCCTGGCTGCCACCCAGCTCCCTGTGGCGTCGCACACCTGAGCTGCTAACGTGACCCACTGACTGTCTGCGCTAATGGAAACATCATCAGGCATTGACCTCGTTCTTATTCAGCGCTATTTATAGCGAAATGAGCTAGATGGGTTCCATAGCGACATGTGAGCTCTGCTTTTGTAATGGTTCCTTGTAGCGTTGTACGAGACAGGGAGGGTGAGGGAAGGGGGTCTTTGAAAGACATTGTCCTTGTTATATTTATAGAGGTCTCAGGTTTGTCGCCTCACACAAGTTATGGTCGAATAAGCTAATCGGTCTTATTTTAATGACACACAAAGCACTCCAGAATGCATGCTATACTATAAGATATACTAATAACATCCTGTAATTAAGCACACAGTCAGTTTGGTGCTGACCACATATTACACTCCAGTGGCGCTAACCACATATTGCACTCCAGTGCTAAAAAGCTAAGGAGTTGTGAAGGATTCAGGAAAGTCCCTGAGATACTTCTCTGAAATGGAGAAGTCCCTTAGAGGCCCAATGTACTCTAGTTTCACATTCAGATTCATTCAACGAGTTTGTCTGTTTCCTCTGAAGCTAAAACATTTCCCTTTGTACTAATTACTGCACACCTGTGTTGCCTGAGGATAGTCACCGTTCCCTGGACATCTACCTGGTGAATTATTGATTAATAGCTCTCTCATTAAACCATAGAAATATGGAAGGTGTTTTAAATGAAAAAGCGGTAAGATGCGAGATGGACAGTCATGGTGCATGATTGACAGCAAAGCTCTCAGTGGACAGGGGCAGCCACACTTGACCTCTGGACATGAAGACCTAAGAGTCATTGAAAGATCCCAAAACATCATATGTGCTTGCAGTTCAACATACTGTCATTGACAGTTAATTGAAATGCAATGGACAATGAATGTAAAATGTAAAGGAACCGAGTAACTGGGCCTATTCCACGCTGGTGGAATGACCTTCCTAGCGCCACCAGAAAAACAGATTTCCTCTCCACCTTCAAGAAAACTCTGAAGACCCAGCTCTTTCAAGAGTTTCTCCTAGCCTAAATGTTGTA
>JAVQKI010484696.1:0-12363 GCA_036025975.1 Nematalosa erebi | reverse complement strand
AATTAACATTACAGTTCAGAATGTTAATACTTTAATATTCATGCTAAACATCACCACCTAGACATGCAGTCACATAAGCTCCAGAGGCCTTCTGTCAGCTACTTATGTGTGTGATCTTTATCACAACGATCAATCACTGTTAATGAGTTCTTCTTGTGACACAATCATTCAAACAGAGCCTTTCCCTCTAGCACAGTGCCGGTACCAATTAAGACGAGTTTCGGCCAGAAGAAGAGCTTATGTGTTGCAACGATAGGAGGCCATCACAAATGTATTTAAGGCTGACAGTTTGTATTATGTGGAGTTTGTACAGTGGCGGTTTCCATGTACGCGCCGTATCAAGCTCCCGGATTCGTTACAATAAACCTCAAGGGTATTTTTGTCTTTGCCACTACTTGGTTTGGGTCGTCTCTATTTTTTCTACGACAGCAGAACCTAAATTTGGAAAAAAGACTGGGCACCCTTTATCATTATTTTCTTCTCAGCTCGTATTTGGAATTGACTTAAGGTTCTTCTCTCTACCTTTGAGGTACTAAATGTCTCTGTGAACTGTTACAGTCCTCTTTCCCTGTGGTCAGCAAGCTCAGTGAATCCTGAGCTGCTGAGCCATGGTTTATGGATGGACAGGGAATCTGCTGAGTGCATTGTCACCGAAGATGGGGCCGGTAATCCCTCTCAGTCTCTCTGTGCTTGTTGAGTAATCGGCATGACAAGGTTGACATCCACCCCTCCTCCCCACACAGCTCTCTGTAAAGTCCACTGAAAAGATTTGATCACTTCTGTTAACCTGCTGTCACCACCAACCACTACATACATTGGGTTTCATTTAATTAACGTGCAATAAAACATGCAAGCAACCACACTGTTATGTGTAGTATGAGAGAGGCACTCTTATTTTTATTCATTATGTAATATATAAAACAATTCATGTCCAGTCAAGCTGTGAATTGTGCTTAGTTAAGATTCAAGAGTAGCTGAATCTTGAATGTGTTTAGGTCAGTACATAATCCCACTGTGTCTACTACTACTATGTGAACAAATAATTTTATTAATGTTATACAGTAAACTTTATAGTCATCTTTTTATGGGCATACCATGACCTTATATCATGCACGAGACTCAGCCACCTCCGACAACAGACTAATCAAGCTGTTTTCACAATTAAAACTTGCGTGGGAAAATCACTAGTGCAGATGGTGCTGTGCTTCCCTTTGCCATTAACCTCCTTATGTTTAATGTGGACGTAATCCACTGTTGCACATTTCCGTTCCAGTGTAGGCGCCATGTAACATCAGTTAACCTTTCCAGTGCCTGTTTTTAACTGGCTATGCATTTCGTCCCATGGAAAATCCTCGGTCTCATATCTAAAAAAAGGGTAGTGAAAATACTGGTAAAATGTCTTACGTGATTCACAATCACTCCTGTTTCCTTCTTTCCCCATTTTGTTTTAGATCGACAGCATTCAGAGTCTCTTGCAGTGCCCTAGTGTGCTGATCTGTGTGGGAAGGGAACCGTTTCACCCCTTGCTTCTGGACAGCATAAGGAAAAACTCAGACGACAAGCTCCCACCGGTGAACACAAAATCACGTGTCAACCTGTGCACCCAAGACCTGGATGACCGGAAGAATTGTAAGTTGGTGTCTGTATTCAGCAGTGATCTAAGAGATTAGGTGATATCCTTTTATTTGTCAGGATGCTACACTGAGGGACTTGTGCCAAAACATTTAGCAAAACAACTTGTCTGCCAAAAGTAAGAGTGTAAGGAATCTTGCCAAAGATATCTTATCTGATCTAAGAGATTTAGATCTTGATTTTTTTTTGGAGGTAAGATGTGTCTGTGTTTAATAATAGATGCAATTTTTGAGGCGATGACATACTTTAGGTCACTGAGTGCACAGTTCATTTGATGTCGACATTCTTTAACTTGGCGATAAGTTTTTATAAATAATGTTGCTTCAATGTTATATAGTGTCTTCTTCAGAAATGTCACTCTTAATTATGTGGTCAATGATATGAATGTGTTACTATGTAGTTACTTTGCAGAACATGTTAACTCAGACAATTCCACTGTAGTGCCTAGATTTGGCAGTGAATCGACGTAGTTTAAGTTACTAAAACATGATCTGTTTTTGTTCTTTTTTCTTTATAGTCAACTTAGGACTTGAGACAAAGAAAAGCATTATTCACCCAAGGTCTGAATCCAGCCACAGGGCATCAAGGCAATCACTGTCATCTGAGAAGTCATCCTCAAATGGTGTCCACTCTGTGGGACATTCAGGTCACTGCCCTCACACGAGGGAGAGCATGATGGATGATGATATTGAGAAACGAGTGCTCGTCAACAAGGACGGTAGCCTGTCAATGGAAATGAAAGTTCGTTTTCGGCTGCTGAATGATGAGACGCTGCACTGGTCCACAGAGATAAAGAAGACAGCTGGACCTAATACTAATCCATACTTCATGGGATATCATGAGCCCTGTTACCTACATCATGATAGCGCAGAAAGCTGCTCTGAGGAATCCATGTCAGTTGGAGATGCAGATGAAGCGTATACAAAATTTCACCTACAGCACTTGGAAGAGCCTCACTGCCCAAACTGTTGTAGTCAATGTCAAGAGTATGACATCTGGAAAAATCCCAACATGGTTGACCAAGAGACTGTGAGACGCATCAGATCATCTAGCTCAAGCACATCTGCACGTGTAATAGTTTGCAAAAAGGAGTCTGTGGACAGTGTGCGCACCCTGTCACGGTCAAGTGAAGAGTTTACAGAACACATAGTTGAAAAGGCAACCTGTGTTAAACAGACAGTTGAAGAGAAATATGTGACTTGCACTTGTCAGGCCAATGAGGCTTCAGAGAACACAGAGGAGAAACATGTGAGTCCTGAAAACGCTCAGGCTTCTGACAACGATGCAGACAATACTGACAAAGAGTCATGTAAAAGTGGATCTACCGGCCCCTCACAGAAAGATGCAGTGAGTGTTCACATCACTCAGGTCTCAGATGAGGAGGATCGTTCAGCATCTGCGGTCAGCAATTCCTCCCAGGTACTTGCGTCTCTAAAGGAAGATCAAGATGATGAGGAAGACGACCTGCCACCAAGTGTGTCCAGAGCATCCTCATGCAATGAGAGCACTGATTCTGATGAGGACTTGAATGCCGCGAGTGCTGCACCAAGCTCTTGTTCCAACATGATCTGTAAGGTTTGTCCAATGCAACGTTTGACACCTAGATCTCCAAGTAAAGCATCTAGTCTGTCAGAAAGATCAGAGAAATCAGGCAGGTCACCAATTTCAGATGGAGATGATGGAAAAGAGCTGGATAGGTGCTCAGAGGAAGATAGTGACAAAGGATCTGAGAGTGGACTGTCTTCTAACTCGAAACCTTCAGCCAGCTCTAATAAAAGTCTAGGTATGGAGCCTGTAAAGACACCAGAGGAGTTAAATGAAACTGATGTGAATGCAGCGAATGTAGAAACAGAAAGAGAATCAAGTCCAATGTCTGTAAAATCTTCAAAATCCAAGAATGAGGAGAAAGAGGAGAGATCATTAAGTGCCATGTCTGCCAAATCAAATGCCTCTGCAAAATCACACAAGTCTAAAGGTTCAGAAGCTGCTATGGATGAAGCTGTGGAGAATACAGAAGAGCGAGCACCAAGTGCCATGTCTAAGAAGTCAAACATTTCTGTAAAGTCAAAGAAATCAGATGTGTCCAAATCAGCACAAGAGAAGAATGAAAGAGCATCAAGTGCCAGGTCAGCTAAGTCAAACACATCCACAAGTTCTTTAGAAGCAAAAGCTTTAGAAGTTAAAACTGTTGAGCCTCTGAGTGGAGAAGGAGAAGACTTAAATGAGGATAGACCACCGAGCACTACTTCAGCAAGATCTAACAATTTTGGCCAGCCTCATTCAGAGGTGGCAGAAGAGGCAGCTATTACATGCATGTGTAGCGCAGATGAACAGGAAGAGGTGATGGCTGAGGAACGAGCTGCAAGTGCCATGTCTGCAAAATCAAATGCTTCTGCAAAATCTAGCAGGTCAAAGGCTTCAGAGGCAAATGCTGTTGTGGAAGCTGCAGAGAATGACAGCTCAACAAATGATAGGGCTCCAAGTGCAGCTTCTGTGAGGTCCAATGCCTCTGCAAAATCAATAAAGTCAAACATTTCAGGCGTTGCTCCAGCTGCTGAACAAACTGAACAAACAGTGGACAGACCACCAAGTACACTCTCAGCAAAATCAAATGTCTCTGCTACATCAAAAAAGTCAAGGATCTCAGATGTTCAGCCTGAAGAGGATGCAGGTGTGGAACAAGCAAATGATCAGAGACCTGCTAGTGCTTTCTCTACCAAATCTAATGTCTCTACAAAATCTAAAAAGTCAAAAGTGTCAGACACTGAACCTGAAAAAGATGCTCCCGTCGAAAATGCTGAAGAAGAAAGAGCCCACAGTGCAATGTCTGCTAAGTCAAATACGTCTGCAACATCTAAAAAGTCAAGGGTTTCAAGTGCACAGCCTGAAGCAGAAGAAGCAAAAGAGGTTAGATCTCCAAGTGTTATGTCTGCTAAATCAATTACTTCTGTAAAGTCTGAAAAGTCCAATGTAGCAGAGGTTGCACCCCACGAAGAGGAAGCAATAGAAGAGAGGGTTCCTAGTATGGCCTCTGTCAGATCAAACAGATCTGCAAGATCTAACAGATCACAAGTTGCTGATACTGCACTTGAGGCTGAACAACCAGAAGAACAAGAGGAGAGAGCTCCAAGTGCAAAGTCTGTCAGATCAAATGTCTCCACAAGGTCCAAAAAATCTAATGCTGTAGAAGCTGACACTGAAGTAATGGAAGGATCAACAGAGGAGAGATCTCCTAGTGCACTGTCAGTTAAATCCAATGTTTCAACAAGATCCAAGAAGTCAGGATTTTCTGAAGCTGAACCTGATGAAGAAAAATTAGAGGAGAAATCAAATCTTTCTACAAGATCTAGAAAATCAAATGCTTCAGAAGCACCTCAAGGGGAAGTAGTAGAGGAGAGGCCCTCCAGTGCATTGTCCGCTGCTTCAGTGAGATCTAAGAAGTCTAATGTTTCAGAAGGAATCAAAGTCTCAATTGAACCTGAGCAAACAGAGGAAAATGAAGAACCGGCAGAGAAAAATGATGAACCAGCAGAGGAGAGAGCTCCAAGTGCTGCTTCTGCAAAATCAAATGTCTCTGCAAGGTCCAACAAATCAAAGCAAGCAGAGGAGAGAGCTCCCAGTGCAATGTCAGCAAAGTCCAATATCTCAACTAAATCCAAAAAATCTAAGGTTTCTGAGGCAACAGAGGAAACTGCAGAGGAGCGGGCACCAAGTGCCAAGTCAAATGTTTCAGCAAAATCTAAAAAGTCAAATGCAACAGGAACACCTGAGAAACCAGCAGAACAGGGTGCAGATGAAACTGATGGGGTAGCTGAGGAAAGAGCTTCTAGTGCACTGTCTGCTAAGTCTAATACTTCTGTGAGATCTAGAAAATCAAAATGTTCAGAAGCACCTGAGGAATCAGCTGAACCTGATGCAGCTGAGATAATCAAAGAATCAGCAGAGGAGAGGGCTCCAAGTGCAATGTCAGCAAAATCAAATATCTCCATAAGTTCTAAGAAATCAAATGTTTCAGAGGCCCCTTTGGAATCTGTTGAACCTCAGAACGCAGAAGCTGAGGAATTAGCTGAGGAGAGGGCTCCTCGTGCACTATCCAATGCCTCAGTAAGATCAGATAAATCCAGAGTTTCCCTAGATGCCCCTGAGAATGAGGAACCATCAGCAGAAAGAGAAGAATCAGCTGAACCTGAGGGCCCTGAAGAGCCAGCGGAACCTGAAGCAGAGCAGACCCAGGTGCCAATTGAGGAACCCACCGAGGAGAGGCCTCTGAGTGCACTATCCGCAAAGTCCAATGTTTCTGCAAGATCTAATAAATCCAGAGTTTCTGTAGCTGCTCCTGAGCATGAAGATTCTGTGGAGAAAAGAGCTGTAAGTCCTGCTTCAGCAAAATCAAATGTATCTGCAAAATCTACGAAATCAAATGTTTCAAAAGCAGCAGAGCCAATAGAGAGAGCTTCTAGTGCTATGTCTACTAAATCAAACATTTCTACAAAATCAAATAAGTCAAAAGTGTCAGAAGCAGAACCTGAAGAATCAAGAGCAGAGAGGCCCTCTAGCGCCTTCTCTGCTAAATCAAATGTCTCAACAAGGTCTAAAAAGTCAAAGCCTTCAGAGTCACCTGAAGTATCAGCTGAACATGAAGCTGTGGAAACTGAAGAACCAGTACAAGAAAGAGCGCCAAGTGCTGCTTCAGCAAAGTCAAATGCTTCAGCAAGATCTAAAAAGTCCAAAGTGTCAGATGCTCCTGAAGGTTCAGCTGAATCTGAGGCAGAAGTTACTGATGAGAAAGCAGTGGAAAGACCTCCTAGTGCCATTTCTACCAAATCAAATGTCTCTACAAGATCTAAAAAATCAAGGTTTTCAGAGGCCCCTGACGAATCACCTGCACCTGAAGCTGGGGAAACTGAAGAGCGAGCTCCAAGCGCAGCATCGGCAAAATCAAATGTTTCTGCAAGATCGAAAAAGTCAAAGGCCTCAGAAGCACCTGAACAATCAATTGATGCTGTGGAGGAAATGACTGAGCAGAGGGCTAACAGTGCAATGTCTGCTAAATCCAGTGCTTCTGCAAGATCTAAGAAGTCCAAAGTTTCAGAAGCTGCATCTGAGGGAGAAGGATGTATAGAGGAGAGGGCTGCCAGCGCCATGTCAGCAAAATCAAATATCTCCACAAAGTCTAAGAAATCTAATGTTTCAGAGGCCCCTTTAGAATCTGCAGGAACTGAGGCAGAGGTAACAGAAGAGGCCATTGAAGAGAGAGCTCCAAGTGCTTTGTCAGCAAAATCAAATATCTCCACAAAGTCTAAGAAGTCCAATGTTTCAGAGGCCCATGTGGAATCTGCAGAACCTGTGGCAGAGGAAGTTGATGTACTGGCTGAAGAGAGAGCACCTAGTGCACTGTCGGCTAACTCCAATGCTTCAGTGAGATCCAATAAATCCAGAGTTTCTGTAGCTGCCCCTGAACACGAGGAACCAGCAGTAGAGAGAGATGAAACAGCTGAATCTGTAGGCCCTGAAGAGCCAGCTGAACCTGAATGCCTTGAAAAATCAGCTGAACCTGAGGGCCCTGAAGAGCCAGCTGAACTGGAGGGCTCTAAAGAGCCAGCTAAACCTGAAGGCCCTGAAGAGTCCACTAAACCCAACGCTGTGGAGATTGTGGAGCCAACTGAGGAACCAACTGAGGCGAGACCTCCTAGTGCACTATCTGCAAAGTCCAATGCTTCTGCAAGATCTAATAAATCCAGAGTTTCAGAATCTGCACCAGAGCAGGAAATGACAGAGGCAAGGGCCTCCAGTGCAATGTCAACAAAATCAAATGTGTCCACAAGGTCTAAGAAATCCAAAGTTTCAGATGTACCCGATGAAAGAAGAGATGTTGCTGATGAAGTGTCAAAAGATAGACCTTCTAGTGCAATATCAGCTAAATCCAATGCTTCTGCAAGATCAAACAAGTCCAGAGTTTCTGAGGTGGCCCCTCAGGATGAAGAAGCAGCAGAGGAGAGAGCTCCAAGTGCAGCCTCTGCAAAATCCAATGTCTCAGCAAGATCTAAAAAATCAAAGGTATCAGAAGCACAGCCAGAAGTAGAGGCAACTGAAGAACTAATTGAACAGAGGCCTCCTAGTGCCATGTCTGCTAAATCAAATATCTCCACAAAGTCTAAAATGTCAAAGAAATCAGAGGCACCTGAGGAACCTGCAGATGTAGCTGAAGAAAACACTGAGGAAAGATCGCTTAGTGCATTGTCTGCTAAATCAAATGCTTCTGCAAGATCAAGAAAGTCAAAAACCTCAGAAGTTCACATGGAATCAGCTGAAGTTATGGATGAAGTAGAGGAGAGAGCACCTAGTGCAGTGTCAGCCAAATCCAATGCTTCGACAAGATCAAATAAATCCAGAGTTGCAGAATCTGCCCCCGAGGGAGAAACAACAGCAGAGAGGGCTTTTAGTTCCATGTCAGTGAAATCAAATGTCTCCGCAAGGTCTAAGAAGTCCAAAGTTTCAGAGGCGCCTGTGGAATCAGCTGAACTTGAAGCAGAGAAAACTGAGGAACCAACTGAGCAGGAGAGAGCTCCTAGTGCACTGTCAAATAAATCAAATGTTTCCGCAATATCTAAAAAGTCAAAGGTTTCAGAGGCTGCACCTTATGCAGAGACAACTGAGAATGTGTCTCAGGAGAGAGCACCTAGTTCAAGGTCTGTTAAATCAAATGTTTCTACGAAATCTAAAGAGTCTAATATCCCCGAAACTGCTACCGTGGAAACGACTCAGGAAACAGTGGAAGAAAGGCCATCTAGTGCTATGTCCTCTGCCTCTAGAACATTGAAGGTTTCAGTCGCAAAAACAGAAGAAAATGCTGCTTTGGAAAACCCTGCAGAAGAGAGAGTTCCTAGTGCAATGTCTGTAAAGTCACATACTTCAGGTAGATCCAAAAAGTCAAAAGTTTCAGAAGCACCTGAGGAGGAACCTGCAGAAGAAAGAGCTCTCAGTGCTGCCTCTGCAAGATCTAATAAATCAAAGGTTTCACAGACTGTACCAGAACCTGAACAAACAAGAATACAGTCAGAAGAGAGAGCTGCTAGTGCCATGTCTGATAAATCAAATCTTTCCACAAGATCTAGGATGTCCAAAGCATCAGAAATTGCACCTGAAAACATCACTGGCACAGGGGAGGAAGATTCAGTAGAGAGATCTCCGAGTGTTAAATCCAATTTGTCTTTCAAGTCAAATAAATCAAAAGCACAAGAAAAAAATACAGCTGATGAACCAGCTGAGGAGAGGCCATCAAGTGCCCTCTCAGCAAAGTCAGATGCCTCTGCAAACTCTAAAGCTCCAAAGATGTCAGAAGCTGAACTTGACCAAGACGTAGGTGAAAAAAGATCTGCCAGCTCTATGTCTGCTAAGTCAAAGGATTCTGGGGCCAATGAAGCAACGGAGCAAAGAGCTTCAAGTCCAGTGTCTGTAAAATCAAATGTTTCAAGAGCAGCTAGTGCCACATCAGCGAAGTCTAAAGTCTCAGGGGCTGTTAATCCTGATCCTGAAGAGGAATTTGTGGACTGTGCACAATCTTTAAAATCTCATGCCTCCATACACTCAAATATCCCTGCAATTGAAGAGCCTGAACAGTCTGCCGAGAAAGAAGGAGAGAGAGTCCGAAGTGCAATGTCAACAAAATCAAATACATCTGTAAGATCTAGAAAATCCAAAACTTCAGAGGCTGCTCCTGGACAAAGTGCCCCTGAGGACAGGGTGCCAAGTTCATTATCAGTGAAATCGAATGTCTCCACAAAATCTAAAAAATCCAAGGCTTCTGAAGCAGTGCCTGAAGAAACTTCCAGAACAGGACGTAGCTCTCCAAGTGGTCTGTCTGCAAAATCTGATATATCAGCAAAATCAAATAAGTCTAAAACCTCTGTAGCACCTGTGGAAATTACAGACACAGACAATGAGGACAAAGAAAATAACATCCCTGGTACTGATAAAGTAATTTTGGAGGGTTCCCAGAGATCTGCTAGTAGTTTGTCTGGCAAGTCTAAAGTGAGCAATAATTCCAGCAGTGCTGCTGCATCAAGTGCCTCAGTGTCTCTTGGACTCGCAGATGATCATGTTACAGATGATGAGGCAGCCTCCAAAGTCTCAGATACATCCAGAAAATATGTGCCACAGCAAGGAGCACTGAACACAGAAATTCTTAGTGACAGAGCTAAGAGCGCAACCTCTGGCAGAAGTGCAAAGAGTAAATCACCATCTCGGCCAAAGACTAACCTTGAAACAGAGTCACAAACTGATGATAATAAGTCTCCAAGTATTTGTCCAAAATGTCATTCCCCCATCCGCAAGTCTAGTAATGCTACAGGGAGTGTAGCAGCTAGTCCACAGAGACCTGTTTCAACTGCATCAGCAAGGTCAGGGAGGTCAAAGACTAGAGACACTATCACAGCAGAGGTAAATATAAGACCAAAAAGCAACATCTCCTCTTATTCCGCTCATTTGCAAGTGAAGACTGATGATGGCAAAAGCAAAAGTGAGAGCTCAGATTCAAACAAATCAACTTACAAACCCACAAAACATAGTGTTGAGGAAACTCCTGGGTCTACATCAACAACAGTACCAGAATGCCAGCTTACTCCAAGCCCACACAAAGAATCACCAAGATCAGGAAAACCTGCCATTCGTGCTGGACATTCTTATGACAGTGTGTCATCACAGTCAATTTCAGTGGAAGAGGCCAATATGGAACAAATTGATACAAGGGCAGCAACAGCAGAAACCCGAAGCCGAAAGTCAAATGGACCTCTGGAGCCAACAGATTGCAACAGAAGTGTAAAAAGTAGTGAAGGCAAAATCATTAATGACTGTCCTTCACGGCAGAGAGATGATGTATCTGAGCTGGTTCCATCCAACTTGCCAAATGCATCACCAACCGAGGTTGTTAATGAGTGGCTAAAGAAAATACTATCAGACAGTGCTCTTTATGATGTAGGCGAAGAGTTCCATGAAAATGGCAATGATGCAGAGCATCAAAATGCACCAGATGAGCCTGAACCAAAAGAGAGAGTTGATGTGGCTGAGGAGATGGCTGACAATGACAAGTCTGAGGTGAAAAGTGACAAAGGTGACACTCAAGACGTACAAACAAAAAGTTCTGTTAAAGCAGACAGTGAACCTGCTGCTGAAGGGCCTCAGGAACCTGAGACAATGAATGCCAAGGATGACACCACTATTCCCTCTCCTCCAAGAGAGGAAGAACCTGCAAAAGGTTTCCACTCCTCTGTTCAAGTGATGAAAGTTCTGCTAAGCCCTAAACTTGACAGATGCCAAAGTTTGCCCGAGGTCTCTCCAGTGTATGGACGGAAGCTGAGCTCCTCTGCCAGGGGACTCCTTGACTGCCTTGCAAACCTCCAGCTCATAGACTTTGATCCCAGTGACAAAACTGGTAAAGATGTCAGGTACAAGGAGTTGATGAATATCCTCCAGTCACTTTGGCTTTGTGACCCATCTGACAGTGAGCAGAAAATGAAGCTAAAGGCTAAAGTCAGACAACGATCAGTAGATGAAGAGTTCAATCACAGATCATCTTCAGGTGTTGATGTTAGTAGTGGCTCCACAGGTTCAGGCAAAAGCCTCACTGCTCAAGATCAAAGCTCTCCAGCTAATATAGAGGTTGAAGCCACAGATATACCCACAGCTGCAGATGAAGCCAAAGAGGGTGCTGAGGATGAAAATGAAACAGACCAAGTGACCAAATCTGGCCAAGCCACACCAGATATAGCCAGTCGGATCCAGATAACTCCTGAGGTAGACACTGACATTGAGAAACGCAATGAGGATGATGTCCCCTCAGATGACACTATAAGAAGCAATGACAGTCAGAGGGAAATTCTAGAATCCCCTCAATCCTCCAACAAAAGCTCTGGAAATGCGAGCAGTCCTAAATCTGCAGAGGAAACAGAAACAGACCCTCAGGAGGAAACAAGTTCTGGTTCTCCTCCATCAGTTCAAAGAGCCCAGCTGACAAAACGGGTTTCTCTAGACCCTGATCCCATTTGGGTACTTAACCTTTTGAACAAGTTACAAAAACAATTCATGACACATTATATTGATGCCATGACAGAGTTCAAGCTGAGATGGAATTTAGAGGGAAATAAGCAAATTGATGTGATGATCCGTGAATTAAAAGATGAGGTTCAAAGGAGGATACAAACAAGCATTGACAGAGAGCTAAGGAAAATACATGGACGTGCTGGAAGACCAAGACCTCCAAAGGAGTCGCTGTCTAGAGAGTCAACGGCCCAGGCAGAGCAAAGGCGCAGACGACTAAAAGTAATGCGCGTCCAGTCCATTGAGCCACAAATTGCTAAAAGTGATGAAGATTATGCTGCCACAGGAACTGATTTCAGTGACCAGCGCAGTGATGACGAATACTGCCCATGTGACACCTGCATGCAGAAGAAAATGGCCTCACGTCCTCTCTTACCAGCAGAGGTTTTTAACTCTGCTCCTGTGATGATGGACTTTGACCTAAGAAAAATCTTGCAGGTGAAGAAAGATCCAGCTACTGATCCAAATAAAATACTAGAAGAAACAGAGAGTAAAGTCAAAGCTGATGAAAGTGATAACAAAGACAAGATTTTTATCTCTGCTCCGGTGATGATGGACTTTGATTTGAGAAAAATATTGCAGCAGAAGAAGGATACAACTCTTACCCAAGGTAGCATAGTAGAAGAATCAACAGAT
>JAVQKI010484580.1:0-19986 GCA_036025975.1 Nematalosa erebi | reverse complement strand
TTTAGCAAGTGCTTTGAAATATCTGTCTTGATACACATGTCAGATTCATTTAAATGCGCTGTAGTTTGATTTGTTTCACCAACATATCTTTGATGTACTGTAGTGGACTTCTATACATATCCTGACTCTAGTCTGTAGTCATAACTCTACTTCCTTAAATCAGACCACAAAATACTGGCTCATTTGGAGCAGCACAGAGAGCCAGAACCGCCGGGGCCATCATCTGTCCCTCTGACAATCCTCAATGCTTTGCACACATATTTAGAAAGTCAAGTCTTCCTGGGTCAGCGGCAGTGCCGCGGTTCCGTCTTGGCAACCTTGGCAGTGTTCATGCCTGACTAGAGATGGAAAAACAGCAGAGAGCAGCACTAGGCCATATCCAGTGTCTCGTGGCCATGATGCAAGGCAGTGGGCTGGAGGCACGTTAACAGTAGAAGTAGCAGATTTTCCACATCTTTTTATATAACTACATATATACATATATATATATAATTTAAAATAAATACTGCCCTTGTGCTCCTCTATTCTAATCAGCCACAAAAAGCGAATGCTCTGACGCCATTGTATGAATTCAGTCGAAAATATTACTGCTTTTGTCTTATTTAATTTCACTTTCAACTGCCATTAAGCTGTTGAGTGGCTCATTATTAAGTGATTTACTTTCCCAGCACTCAGGGTCCGGAAACTTTTTAAGCAGAAAACTTTTTGTTCTAAAAAGTTGGGTTGCACTTTTTTTAGTTTCAATACCGATTCAGATACATGGGTTTTGCATATCGGTTGATCTGATATTCCCATTGAATAGGAGATGGGTATCATCCGCAGCTTTTTTGGGGCAGTATTTTCCAAGCCAAAACAAAATAGAACAAAATAACAGACATAGTATTATATAAACATAATATAAATAATAAATTGTTATTAAGAATATAATTTTAAAAATAAACAAGTGTGTGCCAGTGTCTTTACATTGTACTGTATCTGATGTTTCTGGGCCTAGGTTTAATTAGGCGCATGTCACTTGAAATTGCTTGGCATGACCCTAACGCTGCAGGACTTTGGTGAAACAAACTTTGTTTCTATGCAAGGTGCTAGTGGAAATCAGTAGGGTGCTGTAGATGTTGATTTTGTTTTTAAATATAAGTTTAAATAAATATTTATAAACAGCATAAGCAGAATCTTCATTGTATTATAGGAGATACGTGTCCTGCAATATGCTATTTTCGTTATTCTTGTGGTGAGTAACATGGTTAACTAGCAGACTCAACATAAAAATTTGCTGACAGGAACCAAGTAAAATCTTTGCTGGTTATTAAAATTTAAAGTAAATTATAATTTTATCAGTAGCGCTTATAATAGCTAGAAAATCTGTGTTCATACCTTACAGCTGATCCTAGCTGACATGCACCACCAGTAGCGGGGTTGTTACAGTCATTAAGTTAAGGAAACGGATCGGCCCATGGATTGGATCATTTTTCCGTTACCCGCTCCAAGAATTTTTTTCCATACCAGGACCGATACCCGATCCAAATATCAGATCATTGCATCCCTATTGACAAGGCTTGCTTGCTTTGAGTTGAGTCAATGAAGCTTGAGGACAGTCTAGCCACTGTGCCACTCCCAGCTGACAGCTTCCTGTGATGGAGTAAGTAAAAACGAGCACTGCGTGCTACAAGGAGGGAATCCCTCTTGCCATCTCGGGGAAAGACCCACTATCCATCAACTCCCATTCCCAATAGCTGTCTGTGCTGGCCTGGTATCTGTCTGGGTGAGGCCCAGCGTGTCACTTGGCGATGCCTGGCGCCAGTGGTGACATTGGGGGACCTCCGCTTTCTCAGCTGAGGAGGAGGTGATGAATGGACGTACAGGGAGACCCAGGCTGACGCATGTGAATGGGTCGGCTCAAAAGATCAGTGTGAAGGTGGCGCCATCAATCACCTCCCTTTGTCTCCTAGCAGATGGACACTGCCTTTCGGGCTGTGGCATTTCTTCACAATCATTCTGGCTGGAGGAATGAAAGAAAGAAAAACTATGACACAAGAATTTGGAAGTCATTTGTAATTCCGAAGCACTGTCGCACACTACCTCTTCCTGAGGATTTTTTGACAGAGATGTGCAAAGGTCAGGATGAGATAACAATGAGCTGTTGCAGCTGGAAAGAAATGCCCATGGGGGCTTTGGATTTATGTGCAAAAGTGTTTACAATCTAACGTGATAAAGTCGCGTTTGATTGTCAAGTTCTTTTCATTGTCCTCCAAGTCTCTCAGGCTCGTGCGTTTGTAGCTCAACTAGTGGGCCATGTTCATTAAGGAGATATTGAGATTGGAGTCTCGTGGGTGCTGCCAGTAGTGGTTTTTTGAACCCCAAAAACGCTACATACCAAAATGACTGTCTAAATGTTTCCGCATGTGGTCGGTCTGGCTGGATGCCTACTGACTGACTTGAGTTCGAGCTATGATTTGGCAGCTTCAGCCGTTTCTGACAATGGAGCAAACCTGTTCGTGCATGGCACTGCCCTTGAGCACTGTCACTGATTGGAGTTTTTTGCGCAGCTTTTTCAATCTGCAATGAGATGATCTCTGACAGGGAGCCCCAGCACACCTTTCACTTGAATCATACATCGTATTCCCATCCTGTTGCCCAAAACTCTTCCAAAGGCTGTCCTGCTTCCAGAACAGAAATGATATTTGGGAGATGGACCACAGTGCTGTTTTTATTTCTTTGAGGTAGGAAGAAAGTTAACTTGCTGGATAGTTAATCGAGTTCCCATTGTGACCACAGAATGGGGGCTTGATATGTTTGTTAAAGTGAGGTGGGGGTGGGGACCCTTTGCAGATTTCTGAATATCTCTTTTATTTTATTTTTATGGATGCCATAAAGCTTCTAGGAGGTATTCTCGTCGTCCAGGCCACAGTCTGCCTCGGTGGATCTTGGCTTTGATTTCGCTGGCTACATCTGGAACGAATGTGGGCTTGTGACAGTTGTTAGCAGCAAGGCCCACATTAAAAGCTAGTGGCAGGAATTCCCAGACGCCAGGAAGAAGTGATCTACAGCTCCGCAAACTATGTGACCACGGAGGCAGAGCGCGCTACAAAATGAGACCCTTTCACACCTCTCTCGCTCGCATTCCTCTCGCATGTTGGGACAAATGTCAGAAAAAGGCTGAAAGGAAACAATCTTTTGCCTTGTTACCTTTTTGGCACTGGCTGCCAGGAGTTACAAACTACAGATGCAGGCAGGTGCTGGCACATTCATGGGCGTGAGCGATAGTGGGATTTGCGCATAAAACCTTTGTAATTTGCAGTCGAATAGGGATGAGATGACAGATTAAAAGTGGGTTGTTTTCACAACACACCAAGGAATTGAACTTGCAGAATCATTGGCTGCTTAATCACAAGCCCTAATGGTAATTTAGTGTTCTTAAACAACACACCTCATTTCACAGTGAGTCTGTGAAAACTCCCCTGCCTCCTTCTGTGTCTGCTCCAATGACAGCAGGCAAAGGGATAAGATGGATGGAGCGGCTTAACTGGTTGGTATTGCAGAACAACTTGATTTATTTCTCTTTAAGTTTTTCCTCTAGAGTGAAAGCATTAACAGGGTATTATGGAAACCGCAAGCAGAATTTTGGAAGAGAAACAGTCCCAAGTCTTCGTTCTCCTCTAGTTTGAAGACTCGAAACTTGAAATGGCGAAATGCAAAGCTCTCTGCACTGACCAACATGTTTATCGAGGAACCTCAAGCACAAATAGACAAGATGTCTGAACAGACTTTTGTCATTAAATCAACATTCGACTCAGCAACTTTGGGTTGAATGTGTTGCATTTCCACCAAAACTTTGCTTAGCCAGCTTTGGTTGTGTGTGGTCTGTAAATGTAATGCACGGTGCAAAGGCCTTATTGTCTGAGAATTCACAGTGAAACCCTCTTGAGGGTTGGTGCGCACCATCTCTGTTTTTTTTTTTTTTTTTTTTAAGGTTTCACGCATAGGTTGTGGCAAAAGTCAATCAAATAGGTGAGAGTTTAGTCACCGTATCCTCGAGGAGCAGCCCAGACTTACAGTACTGGGTAGTGTGTGCTCATGGACCAGTTTTAGGCCCAAATACTGTTCAATTTGAGATACATATTAAATTGGTTTTCATCACCATGTATTTTCTGTAACAACAACCAAAATGTCACAATTTCTGTGCCTGTGTCACACTTCCACAATCACTTTTTCCTTCCTCTCCATCCATTTCTTCTTCTTATCCCGCGTTCCCAGTACTCTTGCCCTCCTTCCCCTCTGTTGTGTGGCGTAGATGCTCGAGCACGGCCAGTGCTGGACGTGGCGCTAAGCTGGGCGTTTGGGCTGAGGTGTCGCCCTGCCTCAGCTCATCTGCACCTCGTCTCAATTTTTAATTTTTTTTCCCCACTCCTCTCTGCTGGGCCCCCAGATCACATCCAGATGTCCCCGCGCAGGCAGGCCTGAGAGTGGGAGAGGCTCCCTCCCTGCCTCCCCAACCAAACAACCACATCCAGATTGCCTGGCAATGACGCGCTCTTTCGCAAACGATCAATTGTGCATTTTATCCAAGGGAAAGCACAAACTAATAAGCGGGGAAGGGGAAAATTTTGAAAAGAAGAAGAATTGAAGCGGAACCATGATTTCACCCGGTCACCTCTCCCCCTCTCGACCCCTTTCAGTTTCTGTCTATTTTAGCAAGGAAAGAGCTAATACTGTTACAGTTTTGAGCAAACTCTGATGTTACGACATGGAAAAATACCATTGTCTTAAGGGTTTTGTTCCCTGAACTGATAACTTGTCATGAAATAGTTTTATGTCATTTTATTGTTGTCCTTTTGTTGCCTGTGGTTATATGTTGTCCTCTCCAGATTTGTTTACAGTATAATTGTTGTTGAAATCATGTTGACCTCCTACCTCTAAAATCATTAAACAGCAGCAACAATATTCTCTAAAATTCTTTAAAATTCTGCAGCACTACGCATATACCCCACAACGAGAGCTTATTCTCGTCTCCAGGCTAGTCTTATATTTTGAAAGGAAGGCTTGCCTAATCTTCAAAGAATGCGTATACTTGAGCCATAAACTGGCCTTAACGTCTTAATATAGGTTCAGTAATATTTCCCTGGAGGTCTCCCCAGGTTGCGTGGCGAGGGGTAGTGATTTTGCCATGTGGTGAGGTTGCAATTTCAGCTGGCAGGTCCCTCCTTGACGGAGGGTGGAAAGGATTCCCCCACGGTTCTGCGCTACCTTGGCCCACTCCGGGCTTGGCTGTGGGAGCTGACGTGAGTGACAGCGGGCACAAATCCCCCCCTGTGTTTACTTAGCACTAACCACTCCGGTTTGGAAGCCCACATCCAGCATGCCAGAGGAGAGGAGAGGAGAAGAGAGGAGAGTTGAGTTGAGTTGAGGAGGGAAGGTTCACTCCCACCATGGCTAGTGAGGGTCTTCCCATTCCGCAGAATGAGAGTATACCGTCTTACTTTCCCATCTCACAGAATGAGAGAATACCTTCTCCCTTACCCCATAAGCTAGGCATTCCCATTTAGACCAGAGAATGTAGCTCTATTCAATAGTCTCTTGCTCTGTGCTGCTTTTACAGGATGTTGAAATATGTGGTTAGGTTTGAATTATGTTTTATGTTCACTGCTGAAGACAGCCATTTGATTAAACACTGAGGACTCTAGAACGCTTTAGTTGTGCCAAAGATAAATGAGCGCAGTCTTGCTTCTTACCCATTAAAGCGTTATTAGCCATCATCGTTTTAAAAAAGTTTTCTCAGTATTTAATGATACAAAATGAATGTAATAATGTCTCATTGACAGGCTTTAGGAAACACATGAAAAACAGTATGTCTGCACTGAACATGCAGTTGTTCTCGTGTTTTATCTTGTTCTTGCCTCAGTGCATACTTATGCATAGACTCAAGTGCTGCCGTTGTGATTATGTGAATTCCTTTAAAGCTTCGATGGTCATTTTTCCACTGATTTCATAGCCATTACTAAGAGGGTGAGAGAGCGGGAGAGGGAACGAACAGTTGTCTGGATGGCGGCAGCCCCTGTGCGCACAGCAGGGAGTCATTACTGGCCATTCATCAGGGCTGACAGAGCAAGAGGGAGAGCGGCAAGCGCACCAGAGAGTCTCTTAACGTTTCTATTGAGTAATGCCCCATTAGCACTTGTGTCTTTGGTGAGTTCTTGAAGGGCGTTGTACTGCATGCGTGAGGATGTGATGAAGGGATTCCATCCGCCAGCTTGTTTGCCATCTCCCTTGACGGGATTCCCAGAGCTTTTTTGGCAGGCCGCAAGGCGTACACATGTTCTCTTAGCCTGGTTGTGGTCATTTGTTTGTCAAGATCCTTTAATTTGGACATTTGTTTGTTTTGTTGTGAAACAGGCAAAAAAAAGTGGAACGTTTTGAGATTTATAGTAAATGGTAGCACGTTTTAGTGAGATTTGTTGGTGTAATTGAATGCAAGTGTATCTTTGTTGCTTATGACTTGAAGCTCACTCTGTGGAACAGTCGAGGCAGTTGAGTTGAGCTGTACGAAAACCTGCCAGCCCAATCAGCACAGTTACAAATTGCTCAAGAGTTAACCTCCTTCGTGTTTTTTTTTTTGTATTCCTAAGTGTGACAAGCAGACCCTGATTATTTTTACTTTCCTAAAATGGCAGCCGTGCAAGCAGAATGGGCACGCTGCAGTATATGGGGGCGCCCCACAAGTTCTGCCAAAGTCAAGCAGTAAATCCTTTTCATCTCCCATTAAGATGACTCATATCAGCAGTCAGGTGATGCTCCGCTTGCACAGCTGAGAAAACCTGCAGCGATGGCCAATGGCAATAATGTTGCCTACCATCTCGCCAGGCACGGCTGATGTTAATCGCCCTCAGATTGCAGGAGCCTCATGAGGGCTTTTTACTGCACTTGGAGAGAAAGTATAGGACCACCGTCGCCCATCAAGCTGGCCTTTCTGAAAGCGTTTCAAGGGAGAGGAAACCCTTTGTCTCTCGGGCTATTTGATCTATTATTTGATGTGGCCGCCACGTGTGTAAATCCTTCGAGTAAACAGCTCAAGCAAGGAGCCCCACCAGTATGCACGTCAACAGGCCGCCTCGGCATCAAAAAGCCATCTTTGCCTCACAAATGAGCCTCTTTTGCCATTAACATGGAGAGCGTACAAGCCAGCTGAGCAGCCAGCGCTGCCTAGATCAGCTAAGCTCATGCAAACACGGGAGCCCTTTGATCTGCAGCACCTCCCAAACAGCACAGCCTAGCTGGCTCGCCAACTCCAGCAAACAGATCTGTGTGGTCATAGTGATTAATGTCTAACCGAGTTTCAAATCAGATTGTTTTCACAGTAGTGCACTGATAAGTGAGATAGAAAATTTGCCCTGAAAACCTATTCCATATCCCTACAATGTTTCTCTTGAAGCACTAAGATGTGTGGCTATCTTGGTATTATTCTGGGTCATCAGATGCAGGCTGTAGGTTATTGTTGTGCTGTTATGTTGTTAGGGTACAGAGTCTGTGTCATCTGTGGCCCTGTTTTTGTGTGTACGTGCTGAATCTGTAAAAGTGAGAGGTCATAATCACCTGGTCCACAAAACTGTCCTGTGGGCAGGCACATGCTTTGCTGATGTTTGTCACTTTTGGTGCCTCAGGCCTTGGCATACAGTAGCATGAAACTGATAGCCAGGGCAGAGGACAGAGTTCAGGGAGATGGATATCGTCTATCGCCTTTCATCTTACCGCTCTAACACGCGCCTCTATGACTTTGCTCACCCATATCCTCTTTCATATTTACAGTTAGTATGCCAGCTTTTTGTGTAAAACTCCTCTTCTAACTGTTATCAGTCTGTGTTTCAGGCAAGATAATAAGCAAATAACTTTTGAGCAAGTCTCGGTGAAACATTTTTTTCTTAGCAGTTTTTTTTCCACATATATAATTATTATCAGTTCTAGCATATGATTATTAACAGTTCTAGCATTTTCTCTGCTCAAGCCTTTGGGAGGAGAATGCTCTCAACCGCTGTGGGACTAAAGTGAAGATTTAAATGGCCACCAGTGGGCACCAGAGGAGGCGGCAGTGGCAGGAAGAGGCCTTGTCTGTGCTGGAGGTGGTTTGCCAGACAGAATCACTGTTGTGGCTCCGGGTTGTGGGCTGCGGCTTGAGCATAGGCGGTGTGGATTATGTGGATAGTCATATAATGTCAATTAGATTTTGTTAATTTGTTTTATACCTCGGAGGAGGCTCCTCTTTCAGTAAACCATCACGGCCCCCTCATTTTCCTCATCACAGCGCAATCATAGCACATCTGCGCTGACGCAGCTGCACAGACTGCAGCATATTCCCACCTCATCTCCGCACATACTCCCATGCTGTAAATACTCCCCCGTTGCGTGCCATGGGGGTGAGCTTGTGTGTGCATGTGGACCTGTGCATGGGCTTGTATATACTACTTTTCTAACAGATATCCCCAATCAAGTCATTGTTTGTGAATTCCTGAATTTGGACAAGGAATTGAGGTTATTTACCATACCGACTAGAACGAATGGAGGTTATTTATGTAATCTTTGGCTAAATAGGATAAATGTTACCAAGCCTTCAATTTTGAGCTATATGCTTTGTACTCTGACAAAAATGCTGATCAGGCCCATTGAAAATGTTTGAAGCTTTGAGCAGAACTGCGTGAAATATTGGTGTCAATATCGAAATCATTTCCTTTCTATATGCCAGTGCTACATGGTAAAGGATAGCCTGAGGGGTCATGTAGGGGCCTGGGTGAAGGTGAGTGATGGTCAAGTCTCTGACATGCAGGATGGTTGTTCCGTGCTGGAGGTCAGGAGAGTCCAGGCCAGAGATGAAAGTAGCCCCCCCCCCATAACTCAGTGCAGCGTCTGCAGCATTCAGGGTGTCTGATCGCACGCTGTCAAGGGGGAAGATGAATGCGCTCAGATTTGTTTGGTTTTGCAAGGAATCCTGAGCCCGTCATGTGTGGTGTGAGCGGCACACAGTTACAACACCTCAAGGCTTTAAAAATTCCCCTCTGAAAAAAAGAAAATCCTTATTATCTACTGAAAACTATCTGTCGAGTCGTAGGTATTTGAACAATAGCAAACATGGAATTAAAAAATGAAATATGTTTTGAAAAGAAATAGGCAAAGGTGTGAAGAAAGCAAAGTCTAAAAACACATTTTTTTTTTCATGCCAGCAAACCACATAAAGTTGGGTCTGAATGGGAATCCGACCAATCCTGCTCTGCTTCCTCTCAGCTGCGGTGAGGGTTTTTGAAGCAGCAGGGCAGTAAAGTGTTGGTGGCTGCTGGTGGGTCGTGTGGGTTTTTGCTGCTCGGGCTTTCCCACTAAAACCCGTGCTGTGTGCTGAGACAAGGCCCTGCATGCCTAACCATTCTGCTGGCGCCCCCATCCCAATCACAGCCTCATTGTTCAGTGGCACCTGGCCACATGGAACTGCTGCTGGACTTGGCTTTTCCCATGGCCCTGCACATAGAGTGTCAGAGAATGAGAGAGAGAGAGAGAGAGAGAGAGAGATGGTTCTTTGGTTGAGAATGAAACTGGTTGCAGTTTCCATCCATCTCTGCCTCCACCCCACCCCACCCTACTCTCTCCTTTTCCCCAAGTCCTGGACTTTTGGACCTTATCCTTCCTCGTTTAAGAGCGGTCGTTTTCTTTTTATGACATGTCGTGAGATTTGGGGGTTATTGTTTTAAATTATATCAGGTGTTCCCCGGCACCTCCCTCTTATTCACCCATGGCAACAAAATATGCAAAAGCAAGACATTCAAAAGCTGCCCTCAGGGAGCCAAGTGCTCCAGGTCTGGTTTTATAGTATTTCATTGGATCATGATTTTTTTCATTGGATTCCCTCATCGAAGTCGAAGAGAGGTGGAGCACTGTGCTCGGTTCACGGCAGCCATGATGGACAGATCACACAGAACAGCCTGAACAGACACAGACGGATCTGTCTCATCAGGAGTTCTGAGCTGTCCGCCACAGATCGCATCACCTCTGACCCCTCCTACCGTACGTCTTCACTCCTTTGACTCACTTCCTGTCTTGCCGTGACAACCGGCAGGAACTGCTGCAGCACCGATGGTACGGTTTCGATTTGTGAATCGACTTTGAAGTAGAGACTTTAAAGGATGAGAACCTCCTCCTCAGAGCTGGAGAGAGATGCTAAATCAGCCACCAACCATTAATTCTCTAGGCACCTTACCAATAATGAATCTTTGGCAGACAAGAGTGCTCACATCAGCGGTGGTTTCCCCGGAGAGGGAGTCCATGAAGCACCTCCATGACAAGCCCAAGGCGGCAGGGTTCTGCTAGTTCATGGGGCAGGGTGATTGGTGTTGGAGGAGTGACAGATGATTTTTCAGAAGTGAGGAGAATCTAGGCAGCTGTGAGCAGAAGAACACACTGCTGGTCTGGAACCAGTGGGTGCCCTGGCTGAAACACCGCTTGGTTGAGTATGGGCCATTAGTCACCAGGATTGCAGAATGGAGGAACACACAAACACATTATTCCCTCCACCAGCATGAGACCGTGAGAGATACAGGCGCATAGTTCTAATAAGTGTTTTTTCCATCACATCACTTTCAGAGGAAGTCCATGCTCTCCTAGTTGTATCGCTTGTAGCTGTTTTCACTGTTTTTCCAAATGTGCTCAGCATCTGTCCTTGGTTGGTTTTATGTTATCATTAAGCTCATACAAGCTTTTTTTCCCCACTTGATTCCCATGTTCCTCTTTCCTTTGTGGCTTTACCTGTACGTAGCTATATGAGGTACAGTACAAGGCCGGGAGAGGCCGTTTCGACACCCTGACTGTGAAACAGACAGTCTGGCTAAATGAGTGATGGTGGTTATTTTTGTGTCTGCTGGCAGAGGCCATGTCTCACGTCACACATCCTCTGATGCATGGGAGTTCTAATGAACAGCAAATGTGGTCCGTGGTCCACACACACGTGTGTCACACATGTCGCAGGAGTTTGATGAAACCCGCCAAAACAGACACTGTATAGTTCCCAAGCACAACATTATGTCAGTTTACATATTCAGTGGAGATTCAGTCAAGTTCGGCTGAGGAATGTTCAATAAAGAATACGTGTTTATAAATGCTCTGTTACTTGACCTCAAAATAGTTGAAATATGAAATAGTCCCAAACTTGTCCTGCTCTCATTTGTAATGTGAATATTCCAAGTATTTCAAATGGTTTTCTCGTAGATCTCATAAGGTTGTCACATATTTTACAGATGTTTTATGTAGGACAAGTGAGTTTATGTGGCCTTTATCATGAATGTGCCAGTCACTCTTCCTCAGGCTGCTGGCTGCAAGCCCCAGTTTGACACTTAAACAATGACTGGCACGGGCGAAGCTGATCCACTCTCAGAGGCCTATCCCGTATCTGCTGATAAAAATAAACCCCGTAGATGGGATTCTGACCACGACGTTACATTTGCTCCTGCCATTATAAACCATTACACCTAAATAAATAATCGCCGATCTCCCATTCCTCTGTTATCGTTGCTTGGTGGAACCGTTCAAGCGGAGAAGGAGAGGGAGAGCGCTTTGTGTGTTGTTTTTATCTCACTCCCCTCAGCCCAGCTCACACAAACAATCCTCAGCTCCGTAGCTGTTTCTCCCAGCGCTGGGCAGGGCCTGCGTGTTGTTCCAGGGTATTGGCAGCGGATCATGGAGGCTCTCGAGGCTTACTGTCAGTTTACTAACTCATAAACTCTTGACAGAAAGTACAGGCCTACTAATCCCCATTCGGCAGGCCCTCTGGGCGAGTTTGTTTACAGCATGCGCTGAGGATAAAACACTGATTTAAAGGGGGCAAGGGGTGAGGGTTGGGGTTTGAAAGCTTCAACAGCAAAGCAGGACTTCTTGTAAATGTAGTAATTGCCCTGAATTATATCATCACGTCAAGAGTGCGTCCATCGTACGCTGTCCAAGTGAAGTTCCAGGAACGACAGAGTGCCGGTGTGTTTTGGTTGGCATGGGCACCCTCTCTCCCCCCCTCAGTCCCCAAGCCAATTGGTAACATTTGTTAGTTGGAGAGCTGTTTCCCTTGTTGCCTTTCCTCTGGCAAAATCCTTTGAATAAGTGCAACGGCATTAACGCAGGGCTAGTTTGTGTTTGAGTCGGCCGGAAAAACAAGCAGTGGCCTTGGGGTCAGGCATGGGAAGACGTCCTATAATAACATGCGTGGTTAATATGGCATGTCCTGCAGCCAGTGGGGGTTTTGATGTTTAGAAAAGTCCCCAAACCACAGCAGCCCCTGTAGGACTGACTCAGCCACCCCGCTAATTAGCTGGGTGTTGAAGGGAAGGAAAGTTCAGACAGGATTTGGTGGTGCTAAATAACCCGCTTCATGCCAAGTAACCTGTGCCATGCTAAGTTAAGATTGGTGTTGTTACTGATGAATCCTGATTGCATTGCCTGTCATCTGCAAAGTCCAATTGTTGAATATGGAGATGGTATCATTCTGAGAGAATGCCAGAGTTGCCATGACCAATCACTTGCGTTTCAAAATTTCAGAACAGCTTTCTGTAAAATGAGTGATCATCAGTGACCAAACTTGATTCATACAGACAGGACACATTTTACCGCCGCGTTTACAACTGCTGAAAATTCCAAACTGGCTTGCTTACTTTTCTGTCAAACATCCACTAAACACTTGCAGAAGGTCTTGTACCCAGCTTTGCCATGCACACAGTCACAGTCCAGTGAGTGGAGTCCAGTGCTGGAGGTGGGGGCTGTTGCCTGCAGCGTTGCCCTGATGATGCAGCCTGTGAGACAGCCACAGTGGCACGACGCCCAACACCACATCCAGAGACTCTGTAGAGCAAGTGAGAGAGAGGCAGAGAGAGAACAAGGAACTGAGGGAGAGAGAGAGGAAAAGAGAAGGAAATCCCTCCTAGGGCGCTGTGACAGATCCCAGCACCTGAACCAGCTGCCCCCCCACACTTCACTCAGTCACACTTCCTTCCCATGACACGAGCCACTCCCTTGCTTTCATTCACACCGGGGTGCGAGCCATGGCCTAGACACCAACGCAGGTCCACTCCCCCTCTAGAGCCGCTGCCTGGCACCCACCCCTGTTTTGATGGTGTTAGGAAATATGAAATTATGGACCATGCTGCAGTCAGGACTCAACAGAACATGTGACCTCAGTGAGCTCGATGGATACCGCCCGGTATTGGCTTACGGTCTAACACAATAGGTGGATGGTTTGTAATCTAATATGATTGATTTAATCTCATTGGTCCATGCTGTTCTTGAGTCACCTTGTTTGATGTCCGAAACATCCTTGCAGTCAGACACAACCAAGAACGCCTTGTCATATTGTAGACAGATGACTTCATTCGTTTGGGAAGTTGTGTTGACTTTTTCGAGCAACAGCCTGGGCGATGTTTCTGGGCCATCCACGCGCCTCTCGCACAAACACGTTAAGCTACAGATAGCCATCATGTGTGACGTAGCACCAGATAAGTGCAGCCGACTAATAGGAAACAGAGGCATGAGTCTTAATGTGTGACTCACGGTTGTTTGGGGGAGCAGGGTGGTGGTGGTGTCGGACAGGAATGGGAAACCCTCAGGATTTAAGAGCTCAAAGACGGGGAGAAACAGAACCTGGCAGGGATGACAGGACGTGGACAGTGAGCACCACCCTTCCTTTTGTGTAAAACAACTGGCAGCTTTAATCCTGCGGGAAGAAAAAAGAACGAAGAGAAGCAGCGACGCTCAAGACAGCCTCGCCGTTACTCTCGTTACTCCCTGTGCGGCGAGAACAGGAAGAGTCTGCATCCACATCACAGGCCCCGGCTTCGGAAACGGACCAGTTTAACCAGCTCATCCCCTAAGGGGAAGGGGCTGGCGGCCAATGAAAGACCATCAGTAAGCCGATGTTTAGAGGAGCGCAAGCCCAGGGATGGGCGCACTTGAGACACAGCGAAGGCGTTGGGTGATGTCATGTGGCTCGAACATCTGTGTCCCATTGCTGTCTTCCTGAGTGCTCACGTTTGTCCAGGGTCACATGCCGTGGAAGGCACGTTCAGATGTGTGCGAGGTGCAACCTGGAAATAGGCCTTTGCGTTCAGGGCACATGCTTTCATGATGGTTCTACTTTACAATCTCAAAGACATGTGCGCAGCTCTCAGGCTGGTTGATTTTCACCTGGCTGTTGACAGGGGGAATGTCAGAAGGCATAGAACACTGAACATGGGGGCAAATCCAGAACATTCCGCAGCCTTCCTGCTCCAAACCAAGGCCATCAGGAAGGAAACGGGGACGCTATAACTCCGTCAGTGGAGGGAAAAAAAAAATCTCCATGTTTATGTGGCCAGAGCAATGGGGTTCTCTGCCAATTGATTCATCTGTAATTCCTCTCTCTCACTTTCTTACTCAGTCATTCCTTGCTTCTGTTTTTTTTTTTTTTTTGTCCTGATGAGTACCAGCACTGTCTCACTCAACACAACACTTTTCAGAGGTTATTTGTGCCCTTTAATTGGCCCTCAAAAGAAATTCACAAAAACAAAACCCCAAAATCCATGTCTTTGAAACCTACAATTAACTACCCTCTGCATATGTTCCGGATTGTCAGGGTATGTGGAAAGTGAGAGAGGGAAAGAGACTCTGGAGTTGGCAGTCTAGACAGCGGGTATTAGGATGCTGATTGATTCTTCGCTCCTCCCTATTTAGGATGCAGTGCATAACCACAGCTTAATGGCCAAACAGTCTTTGCTTGTTTTCATATGAGGGTCTTCTTGCTTGCATCCACTTGTTCCACAATTAGAAGTTTATAGTTAGTTTGCCATCTTTCGTAAGTGTTTTGTTTTTAGTTAGCCAGAGCCCTCAGGCGACTCCACCTCCTTTGCAGAGAGTGTTGAGAAGCTGTTCGGTCATGGCAGAGATGTGTTAATTGAGGAATGCATTCATTATGTGTGAATTTGTTGCTGTGTACAGTAAACATTTAGCTTTCTCTCTGCTAAATTACCATATTTATTGTCCTCCTCGTCCTCCCCTCAACCCCCCCCCCCTCGCTACTCGGGGCTTTTAGCACCACATTTCAGGCCAGTTCCTGGCTCTGGCGTAGGGCGCTGTCAGAGCTCTCGTTTGTCAATGCCTCGCCTTGACCGAGGGCTGCTCTGCTCCATGTCAGCTCACACAAGATGGCCTGCTCGCTGACAGCAAGACAAAAGACACGGTTTCCCCATGCGTGTTGATGAAGCTTTGTCCCCGGTGACAATGGGGGGTGTGGGGGCTCTGGCTGAAGGGCAGGGATGTGACAGTAACCTTTAGCACACGTCTTGTCTTTTTTTTTTTTTTCCTCTTTTCTTCTTCGTCTTCGTGCGGCTCCTAACACGATGAGCTGCCTGTGTCGGGAGGCAGATAGGCACGGCTTTGTGCGGCTGTGTTTTGTGCCCGTCCCTGGAAAAGTGCAGAGGAGGGATCCAGGGCCTCTTGGATTGTCCTCCCCTGTCACTTAGGCTGCAAGGGCCAGCCAAACTCAGATTAATGAGATCATTGTGTGTGTGTGTGTGTGTGTGTGTGTCTGTCTATCTCTCCCTGTGTGTGTGTGCAATGTATTTGTGCAAACAAGGGAACAAGCAATTGATTCTGTGTGGGATGGTTCGAGTTTGTGTTCTTTTGCGAATTAGAGGGCGGTTGATTTTGTGTGTGTGTTTTGCATTTGTTTGTGTGCGTGCATGTGTGTGTGTATGAAAGTGACTAAGTTTGTGTGTCTGTGATCTCCGTGCTCTCTCCCACACTGTGGGTTTGGAGGTTTATGCAGCATAATAGCATTTAAAATAAACAACCTTTTTGGCCTGGAACTGGCTGCGCTCTCCTCGGCCCAGCTCTGTGCTGTGCGCTGATAGCCCAGGTCGGAGCCAGAAGAGGCAGCTGTCGCGTATCTGAGCGAGCGCTGCGCAGGAAAATTGGGAGTTATGTCGCTGGCACCGGCGAGGTTGGAGTAGGAGAGGAGGGTGAGAAGGCGGTGGGTGGACCAGGCCATAGTGTGGAGTTTTGGGCTGAGGAGAGACAGGGTTTGCCAGAGGAGCGTCCGCTCCGAGACCCAAACATCTCACTCCACAGGGCAGTCAGGCAGGCCGGCAGGCAGTCAGGGATCTGCCACTCTCCTCTGATCTCCTGTCTCGCCGTCCTCACGTCTCCATTCGTCTCATCCTTCTCTCGTCTCCTTCACTCCTCTTCCACTCTGTACTCTTCTCTCCTTTCTTCTGCACTCACCTCGTCTTCTTTCTTGTTTTTCCCTCTCTTTCTCTCTCTCTCACTCTCTCCCTCTATCTCTCTCTTTCTCTCTCTCTCATTCTCACTCTCGCCTCTCTCACTGTCCCTCATCTGAAATTGCTGCCGCGTGCTGAGACTAATGTATGTTGTCTTCTGGGCAGGGCTTTTTACATTGTTTTGTCTTCCTATTTGCCCCATTCCCATCTGTTCCTCAACCCCTCTCTCTCTCTCTCACTCTCTCTCTCTCTCTCTCTCTCTTTCTCTCTCGTTCCCCATACTCACTGTTACACATCTGTAATATGTGATGCAACGTGTTTACTCAGCTTCAAAATGGCCTTCCAGAGCGTGGAGAGGAAAAGGTTAATTGCTGAGGTGTTTCTCTCGGTTCAGGGCAGTTTGACACCATGAGGGCAGTTGTCCACGGGAAATACCGCCGGGCTGGGTGACACAAACTGCCTCAGCACCAGGGGGGGTAGCAATTACACATTGGCTAATGACTATTCAAAGTGTTCTAGTACACTCTAGAACTTCTCTCCCCTACCAATCAACCGCAGCAGATTGTTTCTTTGGAGGTTCGAAAGAAGCTTGTTTGAGTTGGCAGTGACTTGGGCCGCAGCAGAAGAAAGCCATGCTTCCCGTTGCTGTTGAAAAGGCTCCAGCGGGCTGGTGGTAGATATTGAGATTCTGTCAGTGAAGCGTTTCTTTTTGTATTTATGTTGCGGTCCACCTCATTGTTCATGCTACCAGCACTGAAATTTTTTCCCCTTCCCCCTCTTGAAAGAAACTTTCAACAAGGTTAGTGTCAAAAAAGGGAAAACCAAGGAACTTTGCACGACTCGGTCCGCAGAGCTCTGAAGGTTTCGCACGCCGTGGCCGATTAGAATGCTTTCGAGTAATAAATATCTGTGTGCTTGTCACAGAGACTAATGATGAGGTTTGTTATCGTTACTCGGTGTTGTCCATTTGTCCAGCACTTGTTTTGGACTTCATGTTTCAGTTCAGGGTCTGGTCATCAGTGTATCTAAGGCAAGGAGAGGAGCCTTTTCTCTTCAGAGTTGTCAGGCCATGGTGTTAGTCACTGTGGGTAAACGTGAGGTGACTGTGAAGGAGAGGAAAAGCAGCATGATTAAACTGATCATCCTGTTTATACCTCTACATTTACTGCACTGTAGGGTTGGAGCCACTTATCTTCAGAGAGGTGGACGTTACTCCCGATCAGGATCATTACAGCAAAGTTAAGTGCCTTTTCAAGGGTACCACAGGAGCGTCAGTAAGGCCCCCTCAGGGAATTCAGCTTCCACTAGGAAACTTCCACTAATTTGCCCATCACAAATGACAAGGCAGAGAGCTCTGTGGGCAAATTAACACAGGCTTTCTCTTGTTAAGTTGTTTAATTTCACACAGGACAGTAATGATGCTAAATTGTTGTTCCGGTTTGCCCCCAGATGTGGTCAAACTCCTTTTTCTTTTTATTTCACTTGTCTCGTCGTTGGCTCCATAAAACAGGCACATTTTTTCCCACTGGGGCCTGTGGAATATTTACTATTACAGATTGTTAAGGGAGTTTATCAGATTACACTTGTGAAGGAGCACGGTTAACTGCCTCAGTCTCCATGCCTTCCTGAACACCCCACATGCCACCAGGGCGTGTGCCACATGCCCAAGCCGTGTGTGTGTGTGTGTCTGTGTGTGTGTGTGTTTTCTTCCCCATGCTGAGCTTGCTGCTGTTGGCACTGTGTCCCCGGGCCTTGCTGCTCGTGCGGAGAGGAGAGAGCGATGGGTCCTGGTGGTTTGTGGCAGCCTGACTGGGCATGGTGTCTCTGTCAGCCAATCAAGCGCTTCAGGCAAGTGGCTCGATGAGTCAGAGTTAAACAGCCGCAAGGTCTTGCCATCACTTCTCATTCACCATGACACACACACACACACACACAAGCGCACACATGCACGGATGAACAGGCACATCTGCGCACACACATACTGACACGCACATGTAGACACACACACACACACACACACACACACACACACACCCAAACCACACGGCCAACTCACATCTACACTCACGCAGACGGCCTTGATTAAAGCCAGAGTGGCTTGAGGAAGCGGCGCAGGAGATTGTGGGGGTGGGCGAGGGCTTTCACACATTGCCATTCATGTCTTTTGTCAGGCTGCTCTTGGCCTTTGAGGCTGCCAGCAACTCCAGTGTCATTTCCTGCCAGAGCTGACTGGGTTTCTATTAGGGCCCACTTTATAGCACTTACGGGCTGCAGAGGTTCTTAAACAGACAAAAAAGGAAAGAGAGGGATAAGAGGGGGGGGGATCAAATAAAGTGAAATGTGGAGAAAGGGGGATTAAAAAAAAAAAAATGTTTGAATCCATGTCAGATAGTGAGTGTTCCGAGGGTTCCAGAAGTTGACAGTAAAAAGGAACCAAATTAAAGCCGGTTCTGTCTTCTGTTCCAGAGATCATTGATGACATCACAAACCTGGTGGACAAGACTGACGGCAGGATCCGCAACGAGACACGGAGGGTTAAGCTGGTGGAGACTAAGTCTGCTTCCTGTGGTGAGCACACACACACACACACACACACACACACACACACACACACAGCGCTCCAGCGTACCCCATCCAGCCCACCCCAGCCCTCTGTGCCCCTCTAGGGGGCTGTGTGCTCCCTCAGGCTGTTTGATGTGCCCCGTGCTCAGCTATAATAAGTCTGTCTCTGCTCCAGATTTATGAGGCTCCCGCTTACCTAGTTCTTCTCGGCACACATCTCAGGGCCGTGTGCTGTGCTGCGCTGCGCTCTGTGTGTTTGTGTGTGTGTGTGTGTGTGTGTGCTGTGAGGTTTACAGGCGGTACTCAGCCCCGCTGCACAGTAATGGCAAACACAGACCCCGACTCTAAATCCTCTGCTCAGGGGTGTCCCAGGGCAGCAGTACCCACACACACACATACACACACACACACACACACACACACACCACCCCACCTTCTCTATACACGCGCACACACACACACATAAAATCCATCCCTTTACTGCTCTGCCCAGAGACAGAGGCATCCTAGTAACACTTGGTCGCAGCCCAAGAGAAGCGTGACAGCGGTCAGAAATCAAAAGACGCCTCCCTGAATTACAGCAGCGTCACTGACGCCGCATCCTGTTTCGCACGGCTGGCAGCAGATGGTAGAACGGTCGCAGAGAGACAAACGACCAGCGGCGGCAGCGGCTGACCTGAGACCAGCCCTAGCTCCAGCCCGAGCCCCTCTGCTCTGGGCCCTTTGCATCAGTTTGCCACCTGCTAATGAGGCAGCCAGGTGAGATCCCACTGGTGAGCAGAGGGGCAGCCAGCGAGGAGGACTGCTGTTTGCCAGACACAATTTATCATGTCCCTTTTCCCTTCTCGGACGCTCTGACTACCCCCCCCCCCCCCAGTCATGAGAAGCATATTGAGCGCTACTTAATGGTGCAGAAAAGGTTGAGGCTGATGCAGACAAGCACATTTGGCAGGAAAGCTGCATTAAGATGAATGGGGGAGGACACTGGCACAGAGGCAGCTACTGAAGCTGCCAGATAGGACTGCATGACCTGCCAGTCCAGCAACTTTACTGTAGACCAGATCCACCCCCCTACACACACACACACACACACACACACACACACACAAACAAGACCTCTAATTTCCACATGCTACTGTGTCCAAACAAGGACCCACCCTGACAG
>JAVQKI010484225.1:0-10708 GCA_036025975.1 Nematalosa erebi | reverse complement strand
CTAAACAACATGTTTAAAATTAATTTTAATTTTATTGAAACAAACAGTTTTGCTTCTTGTCTTGTGGGTATAGATTGTATCTGATCTGTTTGAATTTACTTCTCCATTTAAATATAGTAGTTTTGTTTTGTTGGTCCTCTTTTTGACTGTAAACATGGTCAGTTCACTGAAATGCAATATTCAGCTCAACTAAGCAGAAACTTGATACAGACTTCCCTTTTCCAAGGTTTGTTCATCTGAAGTTAAACAGTGTTTGACAGTGCAGGCCATCTGCTGTTTGGATTGTGGAGAACTCATTCCTGTATCTAAACCCTTTTTTTAGAAATCAGCCTCGGAGTTCCATTAATTTGCAGCTCAAAAAGGAAAAAAAAAAAAAAAAAAGGTTTTGTTTGTTTCTCAGCGCTTACAGAAACACAAATGCAGCATACTTGCAGCATGACTTGGAGTTTATTCTTTTACTCGACATTGCAGACCATGCCTTGCTAGTGTCACAGCTTTTGTCTGCTGTTGTAGCTTTACCTGTGCTTTACGAATCAGTCAGTTCAAAGTCTTTGTGACGAAGACATGGGTGGAACTCGTAATTGGCCTGTATGGTAAGCAGTGAAGTCATGGTTTTGCTAATACAAATGTCAGCATTTGTTTTCGTTCGCTGTTATTTTTTTCACTACACAGGAGTTGTGCAAGATGAAACAGATGGGCAAAAGCCAAAATCAAAATAGAAACAGACAGGAAAACGCTGTAGAGCATTCCTGTAGAGTTTCACACACGCACATACATGCACGCAGCACACACACACACAAATGCAGCAAGGGTGATGTGATGCAGTGTAGAACCACTCTGCGCGGTTGCATTGGTGAGGCAATTCAGAAACACTCTCTGTGGTTGCATTGTTCCTCTCAGCTGGTACAAGTGGTCTTTGTGTTCGGCCCTCACCAGTTTTAACTCGTGAATTGCCTTCCCGCCTGGCCCTGCATTCTGCAACAGCAGTCAAAAAACAGAAGTGTCCTAATGTGACTCCCTCTCTCGTGGTCAGCGATACACTACTGTGACGGGCCAGCCTTCCTGCGAATTTCTCCCGAAGACAGAGAGACAGAGAGAGAGAGAGAGAGAGAGAGAGAGAGAGAGAGTGCTTGATCTTTCACAACAGGCCACTCCACTTGATGAGGATGTCGTCTGTTGAGGGTCATTGGTACTACACAGACTTTGCCTCTTCCAAAGAAGTCTGGCCATGTGCTGAGTGGTCGTGCATGATGGTGTCAGGATAGGGTACGAAAACCAGAGTGAGTGCTCACTTACTCAAACACACACACACACACACACACACACACACACACACACACGTAGAACATTTGGTGGAAAAAAATGTGTTTTGGATTAGGCTCGGAAACTCCAGGGCAAATAAATTTATATATGTCATTAATGCACAGGGGCAATTCAATACACTCTACATAAATAAAAGCTAAATTTACATCACAGTTATCAAAGTTACCTTTATAGTATTCAAATATATGAATAGCACAAACAAACAAATTAATTTAAAAAGAGCAAGTTGTTCACAGTTGCATGTGGAATTAAATATGTCCTTCATGTGTTGTTGTATAAATGTCTGACCCCTGGAGACCAAGTACACACAGGCCTGTTGGTGCATTGGCAGCCCCAAAGCATTTCTTTTGCTGAAATAAAAACACGAGGAGATCTCTCTCTCTCTCTCTCTCTCTCTCCGCAGTTATTTAGCCAGCAGAGATGTGATCACTGTAAGATTAGGCCCATTTCGTAGGAAATATCTTATCAAAAGTGATGTTGTTATGGTGAGATGGAAATGGTTTTTCTGAAGAATCTAAAAAAAAAAAAACTTAGCACGCGAACAAGTGTTGCATGTGTAGCATATGGTGAATGTGTGGTGCAAGATATTGTATAATTCTGTAGTTTCTCAAACGCTGTTGCCAAAAGGTGGACTTGACTGTTCATCAGCCAGCGGTTGGAGCCTAAATATAGAAACAAGGCGATTAGTTGCAGTTCTGTGGAAGGTACTTGTAAATATTATGATAGTCAGTTGCTGTGTCTTTTCCAATTTTGTGTGTGTGTGTGTGTGTGTGTGAGAGAGAGAGTGCGTGTGTGTGTGTGAGAGAGAGAGAGCGCACCAGTGGATAAGTTCAGATCTGAAATATTTTCCTGTGTACTGCATATTCTCTTCCATGGAAAGCACGTTTCTCAGTGAAAAGCACTATGTAAATGCTAAAGAAATACTTACATTTTTACAAACAAAAATGGCATCACCAAGACACACCATATGGGCAATTCCCAGTACTAGAACTTGCATGAAAATTGTGCAAAACATTTAATGTCATATTCACCTTGTACATGGTATTGACAAAAAAGTCAATTTTCCATCGACATGCCTATATACATTCCTGCTCAAAACTCCTGCTTTAAACCCATAGCCCATGGCTGCCGTGCTGTAGGTAGGAATAAGAATGAGAACATTTGGTACAACGTCAAGGTGCTTTTAGGCAGATTTTAGGCAGACAGCACGACAGCGTTGTGCAAGCATAACCAAAGCATATGTTAAAGGTGCACGATGAGATCCTGCCTGATGTCACTTCTGTTGACGTTCCACGTAAATACTAAAATACCAAACAAAACGGTACTCTCAAATTCACGCTACTAAATGAACTTTGCTCACGGACCCCCCACCCATATGTGCACATTCACTAACCACCACCCCCTCCCCTAACCATCTTGTTGGTGTTTGGCTGAAATGTGGTTTGTTATGTTGTGGTGCACAGCCTGTACCCCTAGTGTTTGTTTGAGGTTTACAGCCTCTGTGTTGTCTCCTGAGACCGGGCTTTTTCACAGTGTATTTAGGGGGTAGGCAGCAAGCTGATCAAGGGGAGATGCCTACCATCTGAGACATAAAAGAAATTGCGCTAAAAACCATGCAAGATCTCATAGTGCACCTTTAAGGCTGTCTAATGCACTCCTTTGAATATTCTCCAGGAGCAATTATGCTTATCTTGATGTCTATCTAACCTTGCCCCTGTAGGACCATTTGGTTATTCGATAAGAGGGACCTTTAAATTCCCATAGGAAAGGTATGCAGAGAAATCAATGCCCTATCTGTACCTAGGGAAGAGGCCTATCTTCCTGATATTTGCATGTGGTAGAGAGCTAACAAGCCAAATGCCATCTTAAGAGACACATCGAGTCAGCAATCAGTGCATGTTTGATTAATTTAGGTGTAATTACTTCAACGTTTCCTCTAATAAAAGAACTAACTCACTCCCTTTCCGAGGGTAAATGGGCTCTTCCTGTTTCGATGGCGTCACTGAGATGCTTGTGTGGCGGATGCTTTCAGTATGGGACTGGCAGCTCTGCTCTGATTTGGGCTTGAGCTCCCTATTTCAGTTGCCCGTCAAGGGACGACAGAGCAGATGTCTGGTATTTAACAGCCACCAAACAACGACAAAAAAAAAAAAAAAAAAAAAAATAGCCATGCAAAGCTTTGGAGACAGACAGCGACTTTCCTTGACTGTCTGGGGTACTTGTTACGCACAGTCACAGACCCACCAGGCACAAACAAATGTGTATCAAAACAAACCTAAAAACACACACTGAGATACATAGACACATACAGTACACGACCAACACACACACACACACACACACAAAGCCAGCCAACAAAAAACAAAAAAAAACAAACACACACAATTAAGAATTCTTAGGGGACAAGAAGCTGATTGTTTATCTGTGTTTGCGGCGAAGAGAATTGAAATCCTTGGCTTGGGATAAGACATCAATCTTCCTCAGTGGGACGCGTAAATAAATCTGATTAGAAGCGGAATCATTTCCCCTTCAGGATAGTTTTATCTGCCCGCTCCATGCCTTAGGCCTAGATAACTGGGGAGGCACTTGGCACGCTCTGTTCCCTCTCCCGTCCTCTGGCCTCGCTGGGGAGAGGGATCCAGATTCCCCCCTTGCTGCTGGTTTACGCCACCTCAACCACACACCAAAAAATGATGTCATCTCATTTTTTGGCTGCCAAAGTCCAGGCTTGTCCTCTAAACTGCCAAGCAACCTAACAGACACACATACACAGAAAAAGAGAGGCCTCCATTGTAAAGGGGAAAAAATAATAGATTATTTTAAAAAAAAGGAAGGTGGTCGGGCTTTGAGAGGCACGGGAGATTCTCTGTGAATCAAAGGATGGCTTCCTTTTTTGCATACAAAGTAGAGCTTACTCATAAGCCTGGGTCATCTCATGGTTTTGATCAGATATTACATTACACATGCACATAATAAGTAACTTCCACAGACTGAATACGTGCTGTTTTCCGCCAAACCCAAATCTCGGCTGAGAAGGCTGATATTTACCAGCCCCGCCAGATTCCTCCCGTCAATACATCACGTTTCAATACACCAGACAAGCCCGGTGACAAAGCAGTCTTTTAGGCCGGCAGATAAAGGACTAATTTGCTACAATTTTGCCCAGGGGATGCTTATCTTTGAATTAAAATAAGGTCAAAAAATGAAAACCCGTCTGGGAGTCGATAATAAGATACTGGCAGAGTGAAATAAACCGCCTTGAACCTTTGTTTATAAAACGGGAGAGTAATGCCCCTGATCTTGTACACCACATATTGCCATTTACCTCCACTGAAGAGGAAATGCATCACCACAATAAAGGAGCATAAATAACTGATGAAAGCAATAAAGGGGAAAGGGTGGGGGGTGGGGGGGTGCAGAACTCTGTGTTTATCGGAGCAAAAAATATATAAATAAAAAATGAAAAACAGGCAGAGAAATATTCTCTGTGGTGGGGCTGATAAGGAAACCTACAGGAGTGACTTCCTACGAAAATAAACAAACAGCAAATCATAAATCAACACGGGCATGAGCCAAGGCAAACCTGCATTTTTTTTGTGCAGATGACTCGAGCCCATCACTACTTTTAGCGCTGATCAAAGATGCACCTGCCTGGGTGTCCGTGTGCTCACGCTGGGATCCACTCCTCATGGTGGAGATTTATGGAGTGCCAAAATCATTGCTTAGATACAAACACGTGCTACATTGTTCTGAAGAAGAGCGACGCATTCTGCTAAAAAAAAAAAAAAAAAGACAACACACAAAAAATAACAGTTTCTGACGCTGGGAGATATATTAGCAAAAATTGCACCCACAGCAAGCCAGCAAGAACGCTGGTCTTGAAACAGCAGAGACATCTCAAGAGTTCTTACTGGCTAGTTGAGATAGGGCTTATTTTGAGAGAAAGCCATGAATGCATGGCCCAGTCCCTTTTCTATCACTTCCACTCGTTTTTGGCCCTAGCACTTGGTTTTGCGCGTTCACGTGTAAGGGTAGTGTGTCCCAATACTTCCAAGACCGAGGGGAAGTGTCGTTCAACCCTTGAAATAATCCCTTCAAACGAAGTCAGGTCGGGAGCTGACTTTGCAGCGAAGTGTGAGATGAGTTTCCCAGAATACTTTGCGAACTCAATCAGCAAAAAGAAAAATGGCGTCCAGCTCTGGAGAGATAATGCACAAATTAAAGTATATTTTTACAATTACGCATGTTTTTTCAAAACAATTTGTTAGGATATCTTAGTTGGACGTAAATACAACTAAATTCTGTGCAGTTTTGTTAAAATATTAATATTTTTCACAGTGCATAAATCTACCAACAGAGCTTCGTGATCCGAGTAACGTTCGCTAATTTTCATTAACGTTAACGTAAAGTAGGATGATTATGGCTTAACAAGATCATAGGTTGATCAAGACCTGCATTTACATCCGTGTGGATAAATAACCACGATAACTAAAGTGTTGTCCCAATACGTAGGGACCACAGACACTTGTCACTTCATCGTCGAAGAGAACTTCACTTTCGAGGGCACTCGAAACCAAGTGCTAGTGTCAAGTGAGGAGAAATGGGATTGGGCCTTACTTCCCTTATCTGAGTGGCCTTGTGGACAACTCCCCTCCTCTAGCCAACCTTGAACTATGCGGGCACTGTGCTGCTCACACACACTCTTGGAATTCTTTCAGACACAGGAACTCTTTCTCTCTCTGTCAGGCTGAGAGGGTTGAGACTATCAGGTGATAACCTGGGGCTAAAGGGAGAGGAAAAAATATATAAATGTATATTAAGCAACATAAAGCTTGCATGAAATTTAAAATTTCGACATTTTAAATTTGAAATTTAAAATTTCGACATAAAAACCAGAAGGTCAAGCGTCTGTGACATTGCAGAGCTTGAAGTGGCGTCATAGTCTATAAATTCGATAGGATACCTGATGACCAGTGCAGCGCAACATGAGCTGACATGGGGTAGACAAAAGTTAATTGAAATGAGTTGAAAACGATAAAATGATAGCCAAAACACGCATTGGCAGAATAATGAGCACGGACTTACACATACGTAGCAGAAAGAAAGCACATAAAACACATCCCATTTATAAACCCTTGAACTTGCTGATAGTCCTATGAAACATGCCAATGGGCCTACTGAATACAATTAACATTCTGTGAAACCACTTTATGATATGCTAAAGCCATCTAGGGAACATGGGCAAACCGCAACATGAGAAATTGACTGCTGGAGACCCGGAACATCATGAGGTGATCAAGTGCTGTTATGCTGGTTGCTGTTCTGCTCTCGAGTGGCAATGGAGCACAGGTAAAGCTCAGTAGCTACCCAGTGATCAGGGCAGCACTTCAAAAGATGCCTGTGAGAAGAAAAGAAAGAGTTATGGAATGACAAAAATAATGAAGGCTAAAAGATAATGAGCTTACGCTAGCCTGGCCTTGCCTTGCCTCCCCCTCCTACTCCAATTTGTTTATATGAAGGATCTGGAACTTCAGTGATTGACAAACGACTTCTTAGTACGGGCTTGGATTCTGTTGACGTTTCAAACTATAGGATCTGACTTTATCCAATCAGCAATGTTTGGTCATGCTGTAGCCCATGTAATGCGCCAGATGGTGGGCTTACCCGAAATTGTGTGCGCTCTAAGCAAACATTCCCCACATGAGATGTGCCTGATTGGCCAGGATGAGATGTCTCCAGAGAAAGCTAGCTCAAATCCAGATGTAGCACTATAGGAAAATTATAAACGAGCGGGAGTGCTAGGAGGGCAAGGACAGGCCAGGCCAAGCATACGCAGGCCTGTACAGAAAATAGAGGTCAGGATCACCACCAGGTTATGATCCCCTAAAGAGTAAAGGAACACAGTCAAACATTGCAGGAGGCCAGGGTAATTTCATTAATCTGTAATTAACAATATTAGACATACGAACATGCAGAGAGGCACTTAACGAATTTTAAAAATTCTAAGAATTTAGAATATAGTGACGGTGAAATTGATAGCAGAAAACACAACCGATGCCAATGAAGGGTGAGGCACTAAGTACTCCGATATAATCTCGAGTGACATTGGAGCCTGTGAAAAGCTCACCCAGAACCCACGACAAGAACTGACATTGAGGAGAAAAATATGTTATGATGTTTAAGTGATAGCGACAACACACATGAAGATAAGCACGCACGTAACTGAAATGAAAAGAGGTTTGCACAATCATCAGTAACACGAATAAATACCAAATGATTTGATGGCGGGAAAAACAGAATGTTTTACATTCAGCGCTTCGGCAGCAGACAGTAGTAGGAGACAGTAATGAGAAGGAACTGCCCAGAAACCTTGAAAAGTTATGAAATTTGCATAGACAATGAGGTTGATTCAATAACTGTGATGTTAACAAAAGAAAAGCAAAAGGAATTGCTAGATTCGACTGCGAAGATAGATCACGCTGTGCTGCTTAAGCAACTTTGAGAAAAGTGTGCTACGCACGTACACACTCAAAGCAAACCTTCACAGGAAAAGGCGAGCCGCCTTTGCCAACACAGAGCGATAATTTAGCCTTGAGCTTTCCGTGAAGGAATTTCAGATGACATTTAATAGACTGAATACAACACAGCACCAGAGACTTGCCGCTGTCAAAACGTTAATTCACGCAACCAGTGAGCAAGGAAAACTAACCATAGCCTAGGTTGGAGCGAGTTGAAACTAGCGACCATCGATCTTAGGAGTGAGAACTTATAACACAGCAAACATGCTCAAGTATGAATTAGCCTGATCCTATGATTTGATGATGATTAGTAGCCTACGAAAATCGTCGCCGGCCTAGAAAATGGCCGGCAAATAACAGAAGTTGCGAATGCCAGCTGCTCGTGCAAACGAAGGGGATGCTAGTTAGCAGACTACCTACTTAGGCCAGTGACATAAGGACTAAACGACGATACTGAAGCCTGAAACTGTAAGGGACAATTAGCAAAGAGAGTCTAAGGCACGATTCAGCAGGCAGTGTATGCATAACTGATACGTAAAGAGGGCTAATTGAGCGGAGGATTACAACAGTCAAAATGAGCAGATGGTCAAAAGGGGCACTGTTATTAAGCTGCAGATGCGGATACATTTCGATGTTGAAGCCGTGTAACATTACTTGAAACCGGCATTACGGCTGCAAGACGACACAAACACGGCACTGGAGACGAAGGCTGTGCGACGGACTCAGTTGCGAGTCTGGCTGTACCTGCTACCGCAGAACCTGATCCAACAGCAATGCTGACAGGCCAACAGCCCCCCATGGGTACTCGCAGTGGGTACTCGCAGTTGGGGCGAACAGCTGGATGCCTGTTCGGCAATTCCCTCCCTCCCCAATATAGAAGAGGAGCTGGAGCTTGAGGATGACTACAAAGTTGAGGATCCCGACATTCTCCTCTTAGATGAGGAGGATGAGTTTGACAATTCCTCTTTCCTTCCCCCTGCTCAGCCAGTCACCCAGCCGTCAAACCAGGCCCTGGAACGAGAGGCACAAGCCTCACCGGTTCTCAGTGTAGACCTGCAGGATGTGTGCAAACGCGCTGCGGAGAAACTGGAGATCGCCTGGCCCAAAGTCGTGGCAAAGGCTGCAAAGTCCCACTATGAGGGTAAACGACTGCCACAAGCTAAACGAGAGGCGAGACAACTGCTACCCATCTTTCCAAAGCTGTTGGATGAGGTCGCTGTCACGTGGAAGGGTAAACCCTATAAAGGCAAAACGCCCATCCAGGGAGGCTCAGCGCTCCATTTGGAGGGCATGGAAAAGGAGGGTCTCTTCTGTTTGCCCCCCATGGAGCCACTAGTGGCAGCGCACCTTCTCCCCAGGCGCCCCACCACAACCAGCCCTACACTGCCATCAAGGCAGACCGTTTTCAGTCCAGCATGACCGAACTGGCTTACAAGGCAGTTGCCCTGTCTGTCAGGGCTCTTAATGTCACTTCACTCCTGACAGCCTATCAGGCCGAGCTGCAGAAGGAAATGACTGCTAACCCGGGCCAGATGCAGTGGGACGAGAACCCTTGGCGGAGGTTGACTTTAAAACGTTGTTGATTAAAACAGCGCTGCTATTGGCTCTAGCGACAGCAAAGCATGTCAGTTAAATTCATGCTCTTTCGGTGCACCCCTCCTGCATGCATTTTGCGCCAGGTGACTTGAGGGTCTCCCTTCGATTTAACCCCACTTTTGTGCCGAAGGTCATCTAAGTGTGTGACCTGCTAAGAGTTGACGGCTTTTCAGTTTCCCCCTTTTACGTCGTCAGACTATCTGAATACCTTATGCCCAGTCTGTGCCTTACGCATTTATGTGGACAGGACAGCTGCATTTAGGCTGAGTGACCAGTTTTTTGTGTCATGGGCGAATCATTTCAGGGGTAAGCCTATCACTACACAACGTCTGTCGCACTGGATCGTGAATGCGATCAGTGCAGCATATGCCAGCAGGGACCAAATAGCTCCTGCTGGTTTACGTGTGCACTTGACCAGGGGCCTAGCGACGTCGAGGTCTCTATTTGAGGGTGCGCTTACGGACGTGGTGTGTCGTACAGCGGGGTGGGCTTCCTACCACACGTTCGTTAGATTTTATGGGCTGGATGTCACCACTTCACCTGTGGCAGCCCAAATGCGTTGGTTGGCAGTGGGCATTCCAGACAGGCTCCTGCAATACGGGAGTAAGTATATCCTATAGTGAGACACCGAAACGAATGCTTGAAAGGGAACTTGCGTAACCCCGGTTCTCTGATAGCATGATTGAGGTGTCTCACCGCAGCACTCTTCTTGCAGTGTGAAGTGAGGAACAGGTGTGCTTGTTTTGAATGGCTAAATGGCGCTGTGACACCCGCTCTTATACTCGGGATGGTTTGTGGAGCTGCGTCACAAGCGTCACGACTGCTACCCAATGAGGGCTGGCGTAATGATATTGAGGCTTCTGAGGAATATGCGGAAGGGGCGTATCCCACCTCACTCATGCTATCAGAGAACGAGGGTTACGAAAGTAACCTAAAGTTTTCTAAACTCCTGTGGCAGACGCATGTTTCCAGTGGGTTTTGCCAAGTTAAAAAAAAAAAGTTCTAATTACAGTGCATGCCTAGCTATGCTTGCTATGGAGCCCTTAAAGGGGAAGTTCGGTTTTTAAGACTTAAAACCTTGTTTTCTGACCGTTTATGATGAAATACAATGATTAAGATTGAAATTTTGACAAACAACACTGTTTTGAGAATTTTGGGCTGTTGCGATAGCAGCCCTCCCACCTAGAGAATGGCTGCATAGGTTCAGTGCTGCAATCGTTCATAAAACGCATTAAACCTTCGTTTGTAAAGACGTGAAACTCACCGAGTGG
>JAVQKI010483969.1:5000-12233 GCA_036025975.1 Nematalosa erebi | reverse complement strand
ATTTGTGGATGGTTCAATATTGCCAATAGAAAACTTACAGATGCTCAACCAAAGCCCTTAATCCATTTTGTTAACAAATACCATTAAGGCATTAAGAAAAAGATAATTTGCACAATGTGTATGCTTTTCTCTTCCTTGCATTTTTTGATGTATTTCAGATACATTTCTCATGAAAACATCATTGTGGGCAGCACTGTTTATCTCCCAGACACTGCACCCGAGCCAAATTTCATCTCCTTAAAGTGGCAAACTTCCTAATTAGGTTATATCGCCTCCAGTCATATTTTTCAAGAGTCTTTTCTGTGTTCACTGGAAGACCAATTAGCAGTGGAAGCCTCGTGAACATGCCATAATGAGTGCACACAGCCCCGCTGAAAAGCAAATACCAGGACTTTGCAATAAGGAGCTTATTTCCCCTCTTCTTTCTGCGCAAGCCAGCTGGCTCAGAAATGTCATAAAACCAGAGAATAAAAACGCGCAAAGCATCAGCTTTAGAGGGACAAGCTGTCCATCTAGGAATATCTGCCTGCACCATAAGATGGCCAGTAGGAAAAAAAAAAGAAAAAAAAAATGGCAGCCAAAACTGGATGTGAACGAAGACTTCAGAGCATGAATGGCAGGCGCTTTTCGCTTTGCTAAACAGAGTGCATTCTTCCCGAGATTTAACATGAATAAGCTTGAATTTTGGAGGATTACTCTTGATGGTGTGTTTATTTCTTTTGGTGCTAACACTACTTGGCATGTTCGCTGGGTGAGCTCGGGCCAAGTGTCCCTGCCAGCAGCGTGCTGAGGGAACGCTCTTTGAAAAAGAAAGATCTGTTTGCCTCCTTATCACTCCCTCAATGCTGTGCCCCTCACAGCGGCAATTTCATTTAGGATTTGGAGGAAATGGGCATTATTTTCTCATTTAACCTCCTGCACATTTGCAGAAGTCTTGGCTTTTTTTCTGAATATATTTTGGAATAATAATTAAAAAGTTAAAGGTCAAATAATGTATTTTCAAGGTTGGGTTATGTTCTGCGTCAGCAGCACATATAAAAAGCTGAACTAAACATGGATACCGTACAGAAAGAGCCATTTAGATTTTCTTAAACTGAAACAGTGTATGTGCAGACACTGGGAGCAATTGCATGTTTGTTTGATGTGCAGCTAGTTGGCAGTGGTGTCATTGTGGTGCCAGTGCGCTGGCATGCCCTGCCACCAGATGTAGGCAGCTGCCTGTTGTCCGGCGTGAAACACTTCCTGTGTGTGTGTGTGTGTCAGCCGTGCCGGCTGCTTCTGTGTTTTCAGTGCCACATTAAGGAGCTTGCCTGGGGTGGCCTCTCACATCAGCGCTGGCCTGCCTGGTTCACCCGCCCTCCTGCCCTCCCGCCGCCCCTCTCCCCTCGCCTGACACAGAACAGAGGCCCCCGACTCCATTTTATGATTTCCTCTGATAGGAGACCTTGAACAGAGCCCCGTAACTTGTCGAGTGCTGCATGCTTGTGCCGAGGCAAGCCACCAGATCCCGCGCGCAACAGCACGCCCCCAGGATAACAAGGCTTTGTAACCACATGAAGAGTCTCCTCTGATGTCCGGGATGATGTTTGCCGCCAATCCGCAGCATCGGAGAGAGAGAGAGAGAGAGAGAGAGAGAGAGAGGCAATGAGCAACGAGAAGCGGCGGAGTCTCGCCGAGACAAGAGGAGACGCTCGCCTCGGAGAGATGCTGAGGTCATAAATGCTGGTCTCGTACCACCTACGCACCGACTGCTGCTCACGTCTTCCCTCCCTCAATCCATGAAAAAGTAAAGCAAAGTGAGAGGGGGAAGTTCTGTGTGAAGCTGAAGAATGAAAGAGAGACAGAGAGAGAGAGAAACAGAGAGAGAGAGAGAGAGAGAGAGAGAGAAAATGGCAAAGATAGAAAAAGTGAGAGGGAAGGAGACAGATACAGAAACAGAGAGAGAGAAAGAAAGAAAAAGAGAGAGACAGAGAGAGAGAGAGAGAGAGAAGACAGAAGCCAATTTGAGGAGGTTGAGCTCCTCACAAATGGATAGAGACAGAGTTTAACAGACTTGGCTTGTGGTGTGTCTCTGTGCTTAGTGATTAACTTCGACTGCCATTCCCATAGGCAGAAAGCACACTTTGACTGGTTTGCAGCAAGTGCATGAAAATTAGTATTAAAAGTCGAGGGTCTGGGCAATGTTCCAGACGTGACAGTCTGCTTTCAATAAATCCCCACAACTGATTGCAAGTGAAACTGCCTTCCGGATTTGCCCTCAGTTTGCAAGAGTTCACTTAACTAGGGGTTCCCCCTGCTATTTTTAATATCAAAACCCCATTTTGAGTCCATTTGGACGGGGACACCTTGTTCTGGTTAAAGGGCCACTTCTGCTTTCTATAGGAAGCTTCCCTAATTCAATCCAGGCAAAGACTCCAGCCCCATGGTGCTGGGAATATGGCAAGCCGATGTTTTTCTACACATCATGAAGCGATCAGGGCATTGAGGTTGAACAGCTTTGACAGGCCTGTATACAGTAAGGTCCTCTCCAGCTCAACACTATTCTTCCTGTTCACGGTTCAAGTAATGTTGACATTGGAGAGATATTTCCTGCTCATTACTGTGGACTTTCTGAATCGGATGACACATTTTTCAAGACTTTTTTCACACGTGTCTTCCTTTAATTGGTCTTTGTGTACAGGCTTTATTGTCATTAACTCAGATGGGCATGTGGCATTTGTTGATGCATTCCTATTGGTGTGATGAAAGGAACTAGTCTTTGTGTTTACATGCTGTTTTCCCTTCCTTTTGTTGTGAATTTGATGCTACAGCCATTGAAATACAGGCATCCACTCAGGCTATATATCAGTCAGAATAGGCTAAATTGAAGTATGGAGTTGAAGAGTTGTCAAAAAAAGCTGTTTCTCTGCCTCGGGGTGACTCCAGGGAGCGCCTCCTTTTAAATCTAAAGAAACTGCATCGATATCAGCATCTGATGCATCCGCCTCCCCCCTCACACTTCACTCTCTCTCCCTCCCTTTTTTTCCTTCCTTTCTTTCTTTTTTTCTTTCTTTCCCTTTCTTTCTTTCTTGCTTTCTTTATTCCCTTTTACACATTTTGCAACAGTGCCCAGCATACTGTATTTTCCTCAGCGATGTTGTGATTTGGAGTTGTACGGATATCCTGTATGTGACCCAAATGTAAATGGCCATTAAAATAGTGAATAAAGAAAACAGTTCAAAGGCTAAATGGAGACCTTGTCCTAGTTTGTTATTAGATATCCGTGTCTTGATAAGGTGAAATCTCTCTCTCTCTTTCTCTCTCTTGCTCTATAACTCTCTTTCTTTCTTCCCCTCTCTCTATTTGTCTCTTTCTCTTCCCCCTCCCCTGTTAGAGCTCACATGTCAGAAACCTGCCAGGCTTCCCCAGGAAAAGAAGCAGGAACAATGGCGGTGACCTTTGTGGAGAACCCATGGGCTCCATTCCTGCTTTTGGCTGAGGGCAAGCGGTGTCACTGGCCTGCACCTCAGGAATGACCTCCAGGGATGGCTGGTGAGGAGAGAGAGGCTGTTAGGTTTATCTGCACCCCCCAAACCCCCCCCCCCCCAAAACACACACACACACCCACACACACACACACACTAACACCCCGTGAACCCCAGCGAATCAGCCCTCGGAGGGGGCTCGGAGGAAGCCCCTAGCTGTTGTTTCAAACCCACTCCCCCATCTCCCATTTCAGGCTGCGCCAGACAAAGGAGAGGGCCAGGGAGTTCTGGCAGGAACTCATCAGTGACATTAACGCGGAAGTGAGTCCACCGAGAATTTGACTGATAACTTTTCAGGGGAGCTGGAGAAAAGGAGATGTAGTTTCATTTGGTGGTATTTAAACAGGGCAAAGGTTCACCCTGGTACTGCAAAAAAAAAAAAAAAAACTTTTGGAAAGACACACAATCTGTCCTATCCGTGGATAATTTTCCTATTTATATGGAAAGCTTTGGGTCCACAGTTTCTTTGTTTGTTTGTCCATGAAGCGCGGCCTAAATAATAAAGCCACTCCATTAAAATACAGAGTGCTTGTCTTTGGCAGGAACCATGTCATACCATCTGCCATATTCTGACTGATCCCCCCTGAACCTATAGACTGCATATCTTCATTCCACACAGACAGAGGAGCACAAAGGGTTCAGATACCCATTGGGACACACGTTGTTTGTTATGGAACGCAGGTTATCACAAAGGACTGTTTTGTCCTAAAATAACCCAAAACCTGCACATATTGTACTTTGTTACACTTTCTGTCTGTTTGGTATAATTATTTGCAAATAAATGGCAACGACACAGACATACTTTCTCTCTCTCTCTCTCTCTCTCTCATGCACACACACACACACACACACACACACACACACACACAAATAAACACACATGCGAAAGGACAAAAACATGTCCAGTGCCAAGAGTCGCCTCAAAACTAAAAAAGGTCATTTTGAATGCATTCACAGTTGCTCCTCATTCCACCTGGGTTAATACACACATGTAATCGCACAAATACAGACACACACACACACACACACACACACACACACACACACACACACAGAGCGCACACTAAACAACAACAACAAAAAAACATGACCGTGAAAAGCCCTGTGGTGAGGTGCACCTGGGCATTGCACACACACCCCGGGTGACCATATGGATGGGGCCAGCGCCATGGCAGCACCTGAGAGCTCCTGCAGACGCCGCGCTGGAGCATGTGGAGGAGCCAAGGGTTGGAGACATAAGAGCACCTGGGCATTCCCCGCGCCCAGCCCAGCCCAGCCCAGCCCAACGCGGCCCAGTGCGGCCATGTGGGCGAGAGGGAGAGGGGCCACGAGGGCCAGGCAGCCAGGGCCTCCCGCACCTGAGTCTCTCTCTCTCACACACACACACACACACACACATGCACACACACACACACGCCTGCATGCCCCACACAGGGCCTCCCTCCGTCCAGCTGGGACCAAGCGAGCGCTGCTCTGCGCTGAGGCAGGGGCTCCTGCAGCCTGTGTGTCTGGTGCAGTCATGCTGAAGAGCCATGTGAGAGCCGTGACGTGTCGGCACACAGGAGAGGACAACACAACTGCAAACGTTTCCCTTCACAGAATAATCTAGAATGCACTTCCAAACTATGCATTGGAAGTCTGCATACATTACCAAAGTGTGCAATGTTTATTTCAACGTTCATTTATAAAATAAATGAAACGAAAGCTTTTAGTTGCCTGTTTTTTTTTTTTTTTTGCCATGGCACAGTGACAAAAGGTGCAATATTTTTTCATCTCAGTAGAAAGTATAAGTGGAGATGTTGACATTGGACCGTGTGAGTAGCGTCAGCTTTCTTTTTTCTCTCCTCTCTTCCTCTCCTCTGGCTATTAAGAGCAGCCCACTCCAGTAAGGCTGTGATGGGACAAGTGAGGATACCAGTTAAATGCTCATTGAGCTTGCAGCTTATTGCTCATATGACTTGTTCGTTCATTATCTCTTCATCTGCGTTTCAATTTGATCATTTCAGGCATTTAATGGTGTCATATCTTTCCTTTATTGGACCATCATTCCACTGGTGTTTCTTAAGAGATACCATGTGGGCCAGTATTGTACTATTGCCATTTGTGAAATATCTCTTTTCATGAGCTTGATTTGATTACTTTAATCTTTTATTTTCACGTTCCACGTACAATACCACCATTACAGGCAGGCAGATGCCTTCTTAAACTGCTATTATTGTCAAGGGCCTGATCTCCTGCACAACACCTGTTCTGTGGCAATTTGCTTGTTTACTGCCGAAGTATGAAGGTGATAATTTATACCAAGCTTTTGTTTGTTCCCTGGCCATCCCCCTGCTGCTTTGTCCACCAACACACTGGTAACATGACTGTGTGTGTGTGTTTGTGTCTGTGCGCAATGTGTGACTATGAGTGCAAGTGTGAAAGTGTATTAGCATGTGTGTGTGTGTCGTCTGCAAACATCTTTGTCTGAAGGTGTGTGTGTGTGCGCACGCGTGTGTGTGTGAGAGAGATGGCTAAGGTCAGGGGGAGGAGTGGATGGGTTGCGGTTGCAGAGGGATGCATCTAAAGGTGCGTGGCTGCAGGTTGGCTCTGTGCTTTTTTGGTTGACAGCCTCGCCATGCCCTCTCCGGGTTTGCCAAGTGCCCCACCATTAATTTATGATTTAAAGTAATTAACTTTTGCTGATTAAAGTAATTATTTCGAGTGCATTACACTCTGGCCCAAATGATGTGTGGAACTCCTCTTTCCCCGTCCGGGCAAACGGCCTGCCAAGCACTTTAAAGCCGCATCGGGGAGTGTGCCGTGCCCGCTGCCAGTCCGACAAATCTGCTATCACTCATGACTGACTTGTACAAACTGCTGGCATTAATGCTGGGCCCTGGCACTGGCGCGAGTGCTGCTTCACTTACCTTCCCCGCAGTAAACAAGCGCCACTTGGAAGGGCTGTTAATGTTGTGCTAGGCGGCGCTCTCAAGGTGACAGAGTATTAAATGGTGTGTGCTTGTCACATCAGCCAGGGCCACCGGGGCGCTCGCATGGTGCATGCTCTCTGCATTTGTTTGCATCTTTTTCCGCTCACTCGTTTTTTTTTTTACAAACTCTTTAGATTCCCCAATAGAGGAGTTACAAGGGTGAATATGTTTGTGTGCATGTTTTTCTGTGTACGTATGTGTGTTAGAGACAGAGAGAGAGCGTGAGAGAGCGAGAGAGAGAGAGAGAGAGAGAGAGAGAGAGAGAGAGAGAGAGAGTGAGAGAGAGGGAAAGAGATCTCCAACCTGTTATCTAAATTGGATGCTTTAACCCTTAGTGGCATGGGATGTGTGCATGAGAAAATGGTGTATGTGTGTGTGTGTGTGTGTGTGTGTGTGTGTGTGTGTGTGTGGAGGGTGTAGGTTAAGTCCTTCAGGTCCAATCAGAAACTCACGACTGACACACACCTAATTGGGCTCGGCTTCCTTGCGGCCCTGTCTGATTCACCGCTACTCACTCCATCATGTCCTGAATGGGCAAATGTCTCCATTATGCATGGAGGAAATGGGAATATACTGGTGAGGGCCTACAGGGGGCCCCGAATGACATCAGCAGCCAAAAACACGGACCCGCTAAAGCAATAAACACAGTGGGTCCTGCGAGTGGGAAGGCAACATACCAGGCACACAGAAAAGCTATAAATCACCTGAAGTGATTATCACGCTTTGCATGCCGATTC
>JAVQKI010483955.1:0-10107 GCA_036025975.1 Nematalosa erebi | reverse complement strand
ATGAACAAAAAATTTTGTACAAAAACAATATAAAAATGAATACAAACAGTAAATGACAACTGAATTTGATCCTGCTCTTTTTTTGCACAGCATTCCATCTGTAATAGCAAACAATCAGATAATGGCTTTCACTGAAATGTGACACTATGGACGTTGCTTTCAGACAAATTGGCCGAATTTATAAAGTATTTCAAAATAAAGGTACAGAATTTGCATTGACTGCAAAACAAACATTACAAGGAATATTATTGCCCTGCTATAAAATTATTCATTGATCTATTACAGAACCCTCACAAAAATGGATTCTTAATGCAGTCTGTGCACTCTATGAATAGGAGAACTGAGATATTTCTCAGTTATCAAATTATTGATTGTATGGAGCATATATGCTGAAATATGAGCTTCAGTTCCAGATCCCTTTGACAGGTGCATCAATAGTAAAGGCTAGAGGCTTTCCCATCACCTGACAGTTGCCCCTTTCAGAAATGAGTGCTATTTATTTTCCAGCATGCTGGACCATGTGCTTTTCTGGCTCTGTGCCCTCACACAAACCATACTCAATGTGACTACTCTGTAATCATGGACATTTAAGAGGAACTGAGCACGTCCTCTTTCATATCCTGGTAGTCCACTGTGACAGCTTTACCCGTTTTGACAGCCATGTTGGATTCTGAGTCTGGGAAATGCTCTGGCTGTGTTCCGTTAATGCATCCACCACCTGAGCCAGTGTCCTTATCCGTACCATTTTTCAAGCAGTTGACATCACAGGATGACTGATTAAGAGGTGGGGTAGGAGTAGAAAGTGATTGGTTGCATTGCTTAGTAGCTACTCTGACTGGTCCAGCTGGATCTGGCAAGATTCCATCAGCAACTGCTAACTTCTACAATAGAAAAACATCAAAAACAAGATTGATAAAAGAAAACATTTAAAAACAGTGCTCACAAATAAATACAACTGACTAAATATCCCAGAACTCCACTAACCCTCTGCAGATCCAACATATCTTTTTCCCCATCATCCTTCTTCTGGGTAAGTGAGAGCAGTTGGTCCAACACAGATTGCTTAGGGTGCATGCCCTTATCATAGTGGTTGTACATGCCACACCAAAACCTACAGAGAAAAAAAAAAACAAAACAAAAACAGACAGACATATCAGCCTTTCAAAAACGATTGTTTCTTGAGTGTAGAGCAAGTGATTGCAAAACTTACAAATAAGAACAGAACACAATCTAAGTCTTTCACATGGTGAGTACAGACTTAATCACTTACTTGAAATGCAGAGGCAGAGTGTTTGGTCTCAGTGTGCCTGTCTTGCGTTTGTAGAGCGGATTCCTGTACTGCTTCGCCTGATCCAGCAGCAAAGGCCAGAGAGAGAATGTCCTTTCCTGAAGCCTGAAGTTGGAGGGACAGGGGTTAGAGGCATAGAAGACCATAAAGAAGAGCCAGTTTCAGCAGAACCCAGAGGTCAGATGAACTGAACTGAATTGTTCTTTACTGTCTCTTTTCAGAGAATTTTTTCTTGTGCATACAGTACAAGAGCACTGGCGCCACATATAACATACACATCAAGAGACTACTGGAGCAAAAGACGAGAGACAATTACTGCCACACATACACTCCAAAATAGTAAATAAATATAGTAAATATAGTAAATAAATATATACAATCCCAACTACTGCCTAGTGGTAGCATGCAGATATGAACTACATGCAACTTAGTGCATCAGCAGGCATTCTCACCTCATGTCTTGCCTCTCCTTCTGGCAGTTTCCGAGGAAATTTCCATACTGGCAGGCGTAGACATTGTCATGGATCTGAATGAGGAACCTCTCATTGAACTCGAACACGCAGGGATACTGCTCCATCAGCTGCCATACACATTCAATAAACTGCGTGAAGACTGGAGACACTTCCTTTGGGTCACCGTCCAAGTGCCCGCACCTGCAAACGTACCAATGGCGTGTCTAACACAGCATTTCTGGATTCATCATGAGTCACTGAGCTCTGACAGAAAACGTACACAACACTAACCTGTGTGTGAACTTGTGACCCATGGAAATCCACTCTTTTTCTATCAACACCTAGAGGGAAATAAAATGTAGTTGTAATGCACTAGCGGCAATTGCAGTCAACATTCTCAAGAAATTAATATGGGATGTGAATGTGAATATGAATATACAGGTACAAGTCTGCCATGCCAGGATGACAGAATCTAGGAGAATACAGACAGTAAAAGTGTATGTTCCCTTACGATAAAGCCTCTGATGGTGCGGTAGTATGGGTCCAGGAGGACACAGGCCAAAGAGCAGACTTGCGCTGTGCGGTCCCAGCCATCAGAGCAGTGGACCAGCACACTGGCCTTTTCATCGCTCACAGCCTGCAAAGCAACATAACCCTCAAATCAGTGAGCAATTTAAGAGGGCCCTAGCTTAAACATGCAACATACAAAACAAACTAAAATATATAAAAATAGACGTGTTGGAGTTTTTATTTTTAACAACTCATCTTGCTGTACATTTGGTCTACATTATAAACACAGAGTGTATGTAAAACCACACCACAGTTTCAGTACCTTAGCTAAAAATACCCCGGCATCCATCACAGCCTTTATGTGTTTGAGCCAGCCGGAGTTCTCCAGCCCTGTCAGATAGTCGCTCATTGAAGGAGACTTCATTGCACAAACTAAGAACCGAAACGCATAGTGAAAACATTATAGGCCTAAAGTACAAAATTCGTATTACACATACAGTACGTTACTGTGTGACTGAGAACCACAGAAAATGAAATAGCATAGAGGTTCAAGTGAAACTCCATCAGAAGTGGACAACAGAGAATGAGAAGCATGACTAAACCAGTCTAAAAGGACTGAAACCTAAATGCCTCTGAAAAGGCTCCTACAGAGAAAAGCTCAACAGGGCAAAACATGTGAGCTAACACCACAAAAGATCACCGTTTTCTCCATGAGATTTCTCCAATGCTCAACAACACTTTTTAGAGGAGGCAATGTGCATGAAGTACTTGTTGAGTCCTTGTACTACATTTGTATAAGCATACTCTGCTCAGTTTTGTCCTGATGTTTTCCCTTAGACCTCTATGCTCTGGTAACTGTCACCCAGCAGTGCCTTATCAGATTAGCAAAAGGATCTTATCTTCTGGCTGTGCTTGGGAAAATCCACATGCAGCCAGGGAATGCTTTATACTGTAGGTGGTGAGGAAAAGAATCTGTTTGAATTGCTAATTCACAATTACAACTAGAGTACCACACCTCTGTCTAACCGTCATCAACTGGCAGTCACTAAAAACAAAGGACAAAGTCCAACACATAGGAGCTTATTGAACAATGGCCAACATCCTTACTGAACACACTGTGTTCACGTTTAAAAGACTTACTTGTAAATTATTTCCTCCGATAAAGCTCTGTGAGGTGTGCTTGTCATATAAACCTTACAAAAAAATACATGTTTGCAAAAATAACCCTGATAAACACATAAACTAATACCTTCAAGTAATTTCTGAAGTGAGTTTCTCATAACGTGAATGTTCTCAATGCCCTGGAAGTTGAATCGTATATTGGAGTAGTTGTCCTCATTTTCGTAACCTTTTCCCGCAGCACGGTTGGCCATGGCATTCAGCTGATGACAACAGGAAGCGGTTAGCTATGCTGCATCCTAGGATTCATAAACAACTCTTAAAAAGATTACTTGCAAAAAATGTAATTAGCAACGCATGTTCAACCCAGAGCATTTTGTAATGTTATCTGGTTATCTGTTATCAACAGGCGAATCTGTACATTCTAGCAGCTCACCAATTAGGAATGCATTTAGAACATACCACCTTGTGGGACTGTTTATCTGCTATTGTCCCCACTGATTCCCTTCAAGCTAAATGGTTCTGTGCAGCATTCCACTGATTGTGCAGTGTTCCTAGCCTGGCTAGCGCTGCCTAGTGCTTCCGCTCAATTTCTTTTCCCTCCACCAAAGCGTCAGGGCGCAAAGGCATAAGCTTCAGTTCGCTTCGTCTCTGAACTGAGACGGGCCAATCAGTGAACAGAGGGAGGTGTGAAAGCTATATCGTTCCAGCGTGTAACACACAATCATGACCATACAGTAGCAACTGGTTGAAGCAGAAAGTACCTATAGTACCCACAGTGAAGCGAACAAATGCCAATTACTAGGGTTCGTGTGCTTTGCACAAAGTCAAACGATGTGACCGTGGATGATGCATCAAGCTACAGAGTTTCTTCATCACACCACAGTGTGGTTTAGAGCGGCTGTGAGTGCTTCATACCTTGGGTCTGGTGTCCACCACATACATGAAAGGAGAGTTGGGGTTGGCCTGACTGATAGCCTCCAGCATCTGCTCGTCCTCCAGACACCGAGCGCTAAAACCAGACAGAGGCTGGCTGCAGCGACAGATAGCTGCCTGCAAACGCACACAAATAAAGCCTGTCCATTAGTCATGATGATGCATAATGAGTCCCAATGTTCCCCCTAAGCCCTGAACCCCTAAAGACTTAACTGGCCTGAATCAATTAGGCTAAATCTAATGGTTAGGCCAGTTAGGCCTAGTCTTTAGAGGTTTGGGGCTTTGGGGTTAGTTTTAGGATTCAGTCTAAGTAATCTTCCCTTGTAGCTAACGCACTGCAATACACTTCCAGTCACTCAAGAGTCATTCATTTTGCGATTCGACAGGTTTTTGGTGTGCCTTCTTATTTACAAAAAACTACCGGGTAAAATCCGGAATGTGGTAAGTGTGTTTTGACTGCAGGGCCTCAGGGGTGCTATTAATAAGGGCTGCCTACAGTCTCAGGCAGACGACACAGACGCTTCACAGTCATCCTCCTGTGATAAGCATCAGCATTTCACATGTGAGAAATTAAGTTTTCAAGATGTCAGACTTGATTTAAAGAACTGGGATATCCAAAACATTCAAAACAACAACAGTTGACAGCTAGTAAAATGGGAAATAATTATTTTGAGGTAATGGATGTAATTCCCTATGTAACTAATTACATTGTTGGTGTCTGAATTTATGTCTACCACTTGAGAGACCTGGGCTGGCACTCACCTTGGTGTCTTTGTGAAAGTAGGACAGGGCAGGTAACCTGCCCCTACTCCTAAACTTTGCACTGCCCAGTATAGTTGCCTGACTGGCACCTTTGGGCACCACCAGCATCGATGGGTAAGTGCTGCACATCTATAGAGACACAATTCAGTGAGTGGCATGAGACAAAATGACAGGTGAAAGACACAACCTAAAATAGCCATTAATGAAACCATACAACATAGGCCGGCAACCATTGGCATGCAGAGGGATTATCACTGACACACCAGCAATGGTGTGCAGCCCTTGTTTTTTTAAACATTAGAAAAAATGTGTCTGTCTCATCTGCTGTTTAACAGCCACTGACTATTGTAGGATGCGTCTTATGTAGGGTGACATATGGCAAAAGCCTCGCTAACAGCAAACTAAATAATCACTAGTGATATTTAGTCTGGGGACCACCTATTCATTTTCTCGTAGGGGAGGTGTGGTTTACGACTGTCCAGAGCCGTTTATTTGGCGCCACGAATGTCTGTCATATACGTCAGTCAACTGCTGTTCTTGTTTTAAAACAAACTTTGGACTTAAACTGTTTAGAACAATGTCTAAAGCTTCGTTGAAAGTTGGCGTCGCTTCTGCTGCCACCATCAAGATCCACTATGTTAACAAACTACAAGCTTTCTCCATGGAGTAGTACCTGTCATCGTCTTGCCCTCCCTCCCCTTTCTGTGATTGGTCCCCAAATCCATGTGAAGATTTTGGCCATGGTCCCCAGGCTGCCGAGCAGTTCGGTCCAAGCGCGCAAGGCAGCTTGGGAAATCACAGGCTAAGATGGCAATGCACCCAACGGGCTTTAAACATTTCTGCACAAGACAAATCCCAGCGTATCAGATCGTGATGTGATTAGTTTCTGTAGCAGTTATGCCCCGGCTGTTTGGGCATTCGTGTATATCCCGCTTGGATATTATGGGTAGAAGCTTTATACGCTTTTTGTATTTTTTAAGTTTTGTTGTATGTGTCCAACATCCACCATCATTTTGAGACAGAGCACGAAACGACAAGTCAATAAAATGTATGAGTGTTCAAGGCTTTGAACTGGTTCATGGAACAAAAACTAACCAAATGCTTTTGAAATGTAGGCTACATGAACAGAACTGCCACCACCAGTTAATAAAAACATTGTCATAAAACATTGTTAGTTTTGTTACTTGGCTATAATAAAAATTAATATTCGCACAAAACCAAAATAAGTGATTGCACTTGAAACAAGATCATCTCTCATTGGCACTACATGTCAAAAAGGTTGCCGACCCCTGCCCTAGTACATGTAAGAGTGTAAAATTGACAGAGCAAAGGAAGCAGTGGGCGATACAAAAATAAACATGCCGCAATATCAAAAAAGGTGCTGTATGTTACAGAACACAACTAATCTACTTTCTTTGTAAAGGCAGAACATCTAAATCTTTAATTGCCTAACACCAGAAAACTGGGAATGAAATGTTTTGTGGCAACATGAAAGGACGTACTTTCCCATTTAAAAGAAAGCAACAGAGCTGGTTAGGACCAGACCCATTTGCTATGAAAGAGAGAGTGATGACCGATGCAGGAAGAGGAAGATGCTACCTCATAGTCCTTATTAAGTTCAGTGGCTTCCCAGTAGTCATTGGGCAAACCCATACGTTTGAAATCTGCAGCCAAATCCACGGTGGCCCAGCCTTCGCTCCTCTCCAACTCGTTTTGTTTGGGGTTGTAGAGGAATGCATAGAGTTCATCAAATTTTACTGCAACACAAAGAAACATTAGTATCGCTTTTTCGGAAGTCTTATTTTTAGATATTATTTTCTGATTTTAGTGTATGTGTATGTGTGTGTGTGTGTGCATGTACAAGAAAAACATATAACACGCTATCTATGTTACAAACAGCACACTGAAGAAAATATTTCTCAAACAAACAGAGCATGCAAATAGTGCTGAATCATTTGTATAGCAAAACAACCTTCACAGTCTTTATCTGTGTGATAACTGAACCTTGCCTAGAAACTTGAAGGAGATCATCACTCTGTGTTAATGTGTGTGCAGCAAACAATGTGCAGTGGATTATTCAAGACTATGGTGGGTGGGTTAGACTGCGTGCAGAGCACTGCCGCTGATTTGATTACAACTTCAGGTCCATTGTTCTACAAAAAATAGACCTGAATTAGCACTGATGAAAGTATTAAAATGAATGGAAATCAAAGTGACTGAAATGCCAGTATGCATGCATGCATCAGATATGGAAGAAATATGTTTTAGTCCATAGATAGTGCAAATTAGATAGTAGTGGGTCGCCATAGTCTAGGCAATGAGTGTGAAACACTTGTGTGTGTGTGTGTGTGTGTGTGTGTGTGTGTGTGTGTGTATTCTGCATGTGTAGGCTACCACCTGGCTGGGACAAGCGCAGCAGCGACTGGTAGACATCCTGGCACTCCCTCTCTCGGGGCAGCAGCAGGTGCAACTGGTGGAATGTCTTGCATCGGATGACCAATGGGCAGCCAGAGACAGTAAGGGGAAGCTTCTCTACTGAGCATATGTGATGATGCAGAATCTGCGCCACAGCAGCGTGGGGTACAAACAACCAGCATGTCAAAAGAGCAAGCAAACAAACCCATGACAAGGTGCAGATTTACCAGATGTAACATTAGTCTTTTAAATGGCAATATCATACAATAATGCATACCCAGGTTTCCTGTCTTGTGTTGTTCACTGTCTCCACATAGATGAGATGCGTGGCAGTCAGATAGAGGGTGCCAGTGGCTGATTTCTTGGTAGCATATCTGTCAAGCAGCTTTACATGTTCTACCTACACCACAACAAGGAAACATCAGAATATCAATGCTGCAATATATGGTTTGTGTGTAGTTTGGTCCAATCCACACTAGGCCTAATGTAAAAGACAAAGTTATATTTGCAACCTGACATTTGACACCAAGGTAGGCCTATATCAGCACAGCACCAATGGATGTATGCCACAGGTACCGCAAGGTGTAAAATGTTGTAGAAGTAAGCTTAGGTAGGTCTGCCTTTGCTTTAGTCACTGGCTATCCAGTACAATTTAAGGTTCAGATGGAGTAAAGCACAGAAAAAGGTAGGCTACCAAGGCACTACTGGAACAGAAAACTATGTGCCACTGTCAGTACCGATACTGGTTCAGGTACCCTGCCCTGTTATTACACAGTCATGGCTTTCTTAATTGGACACAAGCAACATGGACGCAGCCTTTCCACCTGAAAGGAGTAAACTCCTTCATGTATGACGAAATGGAACTGCCAGTGTGTCCTAATCATATAGCTCTACTGCATAGTCACTTAAATACTTGCATCATTTGAGGAGCTGTGTGACCATGCTATTGTTAACTTACTTTCAAACCCAGGGACTTTTCAATGAGAAAGGTGTAAAGCAGGTCACAAATTTAGTACAAGCTAAACATTTGTAAGGCCTGTGTATCAAGCCTATTTGACCCAGGACTGTAAAACTCCTGGGGAAATAGCCTAGCTTGTGATTCGTCTGAAAACTTGAATCAGGCAGATAAATACCCCATGGACCCGAACAGAACAATGCCTGTCATTTAAGGACAGTGCAGGCTCAGCAGGAAGAGAGCAAGGGAGTTGTGCTCCCAAGACCTTAAGCGCCTATTCTGAACTACATGGATAACTAAACTTATTGCCTTATCGGTAGCCTGGATAAGACTATTCTTTTCCAAACACAGGTTAAAAAACAGTAGCCTCGGTTTCATCTAAATCTTCACTGAATAACACACTCTCCACGAAAAGGCTTCCAAATATGTCCAGGTGCAATGACGGACACGAATGAGTTAACCTAACTGCTTTATTTCTGGGAATGCGACAAAGCTTCCTCTGACTATGCTGACATGCAGCAATTCATATCCTTTGCCTGTCTTAAACACCCTAAACCATGCCTATACTAAAACTGTTGAACAGAATGGTTAACTTATTAAAACATGTCAACCGCTGTCACATGAACAGACCATGCCCCAAATGCACTGCTCAGCTTCTCTCACACCTTGTTTACACCGAGGCTACAGCGTCACTGCATCAGACATTCAACGTATTCGTGTTAATTTGAAAATAAACACGAATACATACACAGAAAAAAGCATAGTCCATTTGTAATATTTCTTCAGCAACAAAGTTACAACACAAAAGAAGCTAAATTTGACAACCAACCTACAGTGTTTTACAGACTCTAGAGCATCCTGTAAGATGATGTAAGTTACATATTTAACACTGACTACAACACCAGGAAAGTCACATCCAACAACCATACAGTTTGGACCAATACAGTTAGGAATGTATCAAGCTAGGCTACCCTTGCTAAACTCACTAACTTGGGTTGCTGACATATGTTCACCAGTTGCATGGCAACTAGCAAAAAGTGTCAATCTGCTACAAACTGCATTTAAAACAACCTTCCTACCTTTGGTGTTATTATGTGTTCCATTTTTCGTCGTGGGCTATTTTGTGGTTCGTCATTCAAAACATAGGCAAATCCTGAAATGTTGCCAATTTAGACTGGTATGACTGTTACAGAGGATGTCAGTCGTTGTGCCCATTTCCTCAAGAAATCATCTCGGTATGATATTTCCTATCTAAGAGGTATTTGATCACGTGATCTATATAAGTCACGCGAGAATTCAGTCTTTAGGCAACGGCAGAACGGCCTGACTACAGCTGTGGTACAGGGTCCGTTTAACCCAGGTTTAACCATTCGTTGATTAACTCTGTAGAATTGCCTACCATTTCCAATGTTTCTTAGGCAAAGCTTACATGCCTCTTTTGCATTGCATAGCTCAGTTTTTAAGGAGGAATATGAAATCCTTGAAAACACAGTAGCCTACAAGACAGATATCCAGTCATCTTCTTTCAGACCTCCCACACCTAACACACAGTGCCTACTCACATTTCGATAGACATAGGCCTATTACATGTTAGAGGTTGATAGACCAATTCTCATCAATTTATAAGTTTCAGAGAATGATTTCTTTAATTACAGTCCTTCATGTTCCAC
>JAVQKI010483903.1:0-10637 GCA_036025975.1 Nematalosa erebi | reverse complement strand
CCCTATAACATGTCACATATTTTTCAGTAAAAAATACCAACGACAATCAGGTCTATGAAGTGTGATATTCACTCTTAAGATTTTTGTCTTATTCCTCAAAGACAGAGAAAGTTATGTGAACAAGATTAATGTTAAGATGTAATAATGTTATTGTTAATAATGTTAATGTTATTGAGTCACACTTCCACTACAGAGATGTTAATGCACCATTAAAATTGAGTAATCCATAGTGTGACTTTTTACAGTTTATGAAAGCGGTAAGGCTTACTATTAAGCGTGCGATCTAGGTTCGAGATAGCCTACTGATGCAAATCCGTGTCACTTCAGCCAACTTTCACCAATTAAGTCTGTAGGCTAGTAGCTAGGCTACAGAATACGGTTCATCAATAATCTGTTATAATGTGAACCTTAACTGACTAAAGTTTGACACATGGCCACATACGCGCTTGACTTAAGAAATTTAATACAATATTGCCACCCTGTGGCTTCCTCACATAATGTTTGCGGAGAGATTATGTCGTATAAAGTATTATACCGCAGATATATTAACTGTGCCTTCAGGATTTCTTCAGCATATATGACACCCTCTGTATAAATATTGCGCGTAGTTACAGCTGCTGCTTGGAGAAATTATGCATTTGATGTAGACACTAGAAACGAACCATAGGGCCTCAATAGCTGTTCTCCCAAGTTTTGGTCGGACCAATCATCGCTGTACAGCATCGCCTAGAATCTAGGCCCTAGATGCACCCTAGTAGTAGCTTGTAGATTGAAAGACACTCGCTGATTCTGTCCATTATATTGAGCCCGGTCTATTGGTCATAGCCACACTACACATTTCATGTTACAGTCTGACTTGTCAGGCTACATTATTTGCTCTTTTTGCTCAGAACATTATGCCTACATTACAGATCTTATATTACTTCATGGTGAGGAGACAGGTGTATAGGCTAGGAAACAATCATCCAAAAAAAAAAAAAAACAGCAGCATATGATTTTCTCTCCAGGTATTGCTCTTTAGAGAAATATGACAAAAGATTCTCATATGCCATGTGTTGTGTCTTTCCTCAGACAATATGTGAATCGTTCCATCAAGGGAGATTCACGTCTCATCAGAGTTGTCAGCTCAAATGCAAATTTCGGTATGGTTTTCATTCCATCCTCAGTCAAAAAATGCAACTGAGCTTTTTCGAAAACATTAACAATTGAAAGACCTACATAGTATTTTAGATGCAATTTGACTGAAACTAACAATGAATCATTGAATGAAACACAGCTTACCTTCCTTATCCTGTTTGACTTTTAGAGTCAAGAGAGTCATGTAAACCTGGAATGCCCACGCCAATACCAGCAGGATTCTACATGAAAGACATGTGGACATCATTTGTGTGTGCCACACATCGATTTTCAGTAAAGGAGAGCACCCAGTGTCTGAGGAACAAGCATGTCTTCATTATGGGAGATTCCACCAGCAGACAGTGGTTTGAACACCTTCTCGGGGCTGTGCCTAGTAAGACACATGAAGACAGACACACACACACACACACACACACACACACATACACACGCATCTGGAGGCATGGCATAGACACAGAAAAGTGCATACACACATGCACATAGATAGATAGCTAATTAGTGAGAGAAATTATATAGGTTGATGTAGAATTTTTTGTTCATCTGACTGAATCACTGTCAATTGTTATTTGATATCATAGACCCATTGCTTTTCTCCCTCTGTCTGTCATACTACAGTATAGGTCTCTTTCAGTTGTAGCACTTTAACGCCACCTATTGGCCAAAGCGTGCCAAAGCGTCCTGGGTCTGCTTGTGGCAGATACCATGGCAGTTCCGCTCGTGCTACTACACATGAAAGATCCTGAGACAGTCACAGAGCTCACTGTCTCGCATGAATACTTGCAAGCTTTAGCTCACTGGAGAGACCGCAAATGCTCGACAGGGGTATCGCCATGGGCCGTTCCTGAGGAGAGCCATTGTGATGACAGACGCGTTGCTGATGGGCTGGGGAGCCATATGCACCGTTGAGTCGCTGAGGGGGCTGAAGGCAAGGTCCCAAGCCCACCTACACATATACAGTATGCCGTGGAACTGCCTACGGTGTACTTCGCACTGAAACACTTTTCACTGCATCTCACCAGGCATCATGGCCCGATAAGGACGGACCTTTTGCCCTCCTACAGATGGTGCTGGACAGACTATGCACAGAGAAACACAATGATCTTAGTAGCCCTCCACTGGAATACACAGACATGGTTCTCAGATCTGATCTGATCTAATCTGATCTCCGGTGGAGACGATGCAGAGTATTAGAGCCCTGTCCACTAGGCCTCTATAATCTCTAAAGTGGCCTGTGTTTGCACGATGGTGCATGGAACACGACCACAGCCCACTCACATGCCCTATCAAGGTCATTCTGTCTTTCCTCTAGCATACAGTATGTTCAAGCAAAGCCGTGCCTTCTCAACACTCAAAGTACATCTAGCAGACATCTCTGTTTGCAACATTGGTTGGAACGGTGTGACCCCGGGTGCACACCTCCTGGCTGGCTGTTTCATCAGAGGTGCGAGGCATCTACTCCTCTACGTTGTCTGTGCTGAAGGCAGGCTCGCTTACTGTGTGTCTCTGACATAAGTTAAATTTGATTCACTTTTTAAAAACCGGTTACTGAAATAAGGCTTTACCAGTGGCCTAGTGTTTCCCTTTGTTTCCCATCCTGTATGTGTACCTGTTTTCCTGTATGTGAATGTCTGGATGTATTGGGTGTATGTATTGGGGGTCAGCTGCTGTCAAACCCGTCAGCTGGCTGCCGTGACTGACAGATGATGTGCCTGTCAGCTGATGGTAGGGCCGACATTTGAAAGATTTGTAAAGCATGCAAGTTAAATGGAATGGCGGCACGTAAAACGCTCAGGGAGACCGCTGGAGACCTAGTGCTAGTGGTGGAAATAGCTAAAGGCCACCGTTGACTGGAGATATATTAGCCCGAACTCAGATTTTAGCATCTATCTATTATACAAGACTGATCGGATCATTGGAGCTCCGTTATCGTCACTTGGGATTATACTTTGTCTTTTCTGTTGGATATCAAGACTGTTGTCGAAGATGGTAGATTACTTTTCTGCTTGGAGAGACTGGGTGACACAGGCAAGCGTGCACTTGTACAACGTTGTGCGCCTTGAATGTGCAGGTGTCTTACGTGATTAAGAACTGAGTTTGTTGAACACTGTGGGTGAATGAATGAATGGTGGCTTGCATGTGTGGAAATACATATTCTGAAACTTCCTATTACATTGTAATAGCCTGTATTCTTCTTCTTCTTCTATTATTATTATTCATTGGACTCAGAAACATATCATTACAGTTGTTAGTCTGTTTGATACCTGTCTTTTAAATAATAGTGATCCAAATCCGAGGGCTGATTGTTACATGGTGAGGCCAGTGTGGTCACCCCGCCCCCCCCTCCTTATTGCTTGTGACTGTGTGGCGATATTAACTCAATTCAGTCTGTCCTGTGGGACGTACAGCACTGTGTTCAGAGGCTGTGTCGTATTCGCGTTCTTAATAGGTGGCGTTAAAGTGCTTTGACTAAAAGAAAACGTAAGGTTATGGCAGATAACCTCAGTTCACGTAAACACATGACGCCTTGCCTCTGCACACTTTAGCTGTCATACTTCAAGTGTGAGAGAGGAAGATGGTGCACATTCATTGCATTTTATAGCCTAAGAGCTGAGTCTGGTGCACGTGCGCTTATGCCTGTGATGACAGGCTGTGTTAGAGAGTGCTTAGGCAAGACAGTACCTCCAAAGGCCCAATTCCCAATTGGAGACCCGAGGTTATCTGCCATAACCTTACATTATCACATGTTTTTTCCCCACACAGCTCTAAGGCGCATGAACCTCCACACTGAGCACCACAATGGGCCTCATGTAGCTGTGGATCTGCAGAACAACATCGACCTGCACTACCGCTCCCACGGCCTGCCGCGACGGAGCCCCAAGGGCCCAATCACAGCTATGCACTACATTAGTAATGAGATTGACGACATGGCCGGCGGGCCAAATACTATCTTCATCTTTAATATATGGGCGCACTTCACTACCTACCCAATCTCCTACTATGCCTACCGGGTGTCTCTGATCCGCCGAGCAGTCGTGGCACTGTTGAAACGCGCGCCAGAGACCAAGGTCATCATCAAGACTGCCAACACGGGGCCCAAGGTAAACATTTCAAGCTCCTTTCCATTACAGTTTTCACTCACAAGAGTGTGTTTCTTTGTTTGTGGAAATCCTTGTGTGAGTGTGTGGGAATTCATTTTTGTATTAACCTTAACAAAGTAGAATAACTTGGATGTAAAGAAACAATCAATGTAAGCCTTATATGAACTGATTTGTAAGATCATGTCCATTTCCTCAGTCCTCCCTTAGAGGAGAACAGCAGAATAGGAGGGCTAGTCACTAAGAAATGTGGTTGACCAGGATGCCTATTGTCTAAGACTCAGGAAGAACAACCATAAGGATGACTAGATAAACTAAGCAAGCAGAGAGTGCTGAAAAACCATATAAAATGCTTAACTCAGCTAAAGCAGAACAATGGTGTGACAGGTGACATGTTGTGTCAGGATGTAAAGGGTATAACACGGAATCTCAGTCCTAGAGAAGATGGACTTGTTGGCTGATACTGCGTGTGTTAGTAACTTGTCCCTGGCGTCATGAATAAAGACTGCAGTGATCCACCTACTTGCCTGGATAGCATTTTTTGACCACAAGTGTTTATCACAAGAGTACTATATTGTTGGATGTGTGCATGCACAGTGTGTTTATCCATGCTGACCACTACACGCTTTGACCCAAGATTCAGTCCCTCTTCATATGTTACTCCTATTCTACTGGGTCGTGGTTGGTCAGTCTGCATAGACTCCATCATCCCCAAAGTCATTGGGGACTCATAAGGATGTGGGTTCAAATCTCATTCATCTATCTTCACCTGTGACTCCAAAGGTTTAGATTATTGCAGCACCATTATTAAGTCTGCTGATGATAGCTGGATAGCTAATAGAGTCCTAAAGAGTCAGGGAGGAAGTTAACCGCCTCATGACCTGGTACAAAGGGAACTATTTGGACCAGTGTTCGAATTACATGGGAGCCAGACAGAGCTGAGCTTCCTTGGATGAGGGCATCGCTCCCATGAAGGGGAGGGGAGGGGAGGGGAGGGGAGGGGGGGGGGGGGGGGTCTCTAAAATGTGGCTTTATATTTCTTCAGACAAAATTTCACTAGACATCGCCCTCATATCAGAGTTTTTATTTGCAGCCAGGGTATAGATAGGCTACACTGAAGGTAGCGTTTTACTCATGTGACAGTTTAAACAGGTCAAAAAGTGTGTATATTTGTGTTTTGCTACAACATTTTTAATGCTGTAGGAGGATTATTATGTTAAATGGATCTCTTCTAGCTTGTAATGTAATAAAGCCATTTTAGCTAGTGCATGTGTGTGTATGTGCGTGTGCATGTATGTGTTCAATAGTTTACACTCATCTCAAAATATGTGTGTGTGTGTGTGTGTGTGTGTGTGTCTATGCATGTGTATGTTGCAGGATGTCCATCGGAGTGACTGGCTAGCCATGCAACTAGATCAAGTCCTGCGAGAAGCATTCCGCGACATGAAGGTGTACATCTTAGACGTGTGGCAGATGACTGCCTGCCATTATAACATAGAGGAACTCCATCCTGCTCCAGTCATCCTCAAGAACCAACTTAATATTCTTCTCTCCTTTATCTGCCCTACATAAAGGAACAAGCCAACCAAGTCCCCACTCAGCAACTTTACCCCTGTTTGTCCTAAGTACAATTTCACAGCTAGACAAAATCACATTTTTGGCCTAAATTATGCAGATATTATCCACATTCATATTTTTTCGTCCACATTTGGCAATGGTTTCAAATGTGATTCCAACTGGAGTTCTAGGTCTAGGTCTCAGTCTAAACACACTTAAATCAGCTCAATTCACCAGATTCCCTTGTTTTCATGAAGATTTGTAGATTTCTTTAGCCAATCTGCTACAAGGAGTCAAGTTTTGCGGCCAGACATCCGTCTCTCACATTTGTCACTTATGTTTTATTTCATGTTATGTCACACTGCTGAGAGACAAACTACTTCAGATGAGAGTGCACCCAAGCCTGGTGACCTGGATCACAGATTACCTCACTTAACGGCACCAGTTTGTTAGACTGGGGGATGACACATCCAAGACTGTGGTCAGCAGCACAGGGTTGCCACAGTGAACTGTTCACCTAGTACACCACGGACTTCAAGTACACCACCAAATCTAAGGAAATGGTGATGGACCTCTGGAGGCCTGCCCCCACTGACAGGGTGAATGTGGAGAGTGGAGACTGTAAACTACATCTTGTCAATGAACTGGACTGGTCTGCAAATACTGATGCACTTTACAAGAAAGGGCAGAGCAGGCTCTGTTTCCTTAGGAGGCATGGGGTCCTTCAGTGTCTGCAACAAGCTCCTACTTATGTTCTACCAGTCTGTCATGGCCAGCATCCTTGCTGTCTACAGTATGCTGTGGTATGTTGGGGAGGCAGCACTAGCAAAAGGGGTGCTGGATGACTGGATAGGCTGGTGAGAAAAGCTCTGTGGTAGGCATGGAGCTGGTGACACTGACATCAGTTGCAGACACATGTATAAAGTACTGAAAAGTCCTACTTGATTAAAAGTACAGATAACCAATCAAAAAAATCTTTGGTAAAAGTTCAAGTATTAAATGTACCTAAGTAATGAAAGTAAAAGTACAGGTAGGCTAAAAAAAAAGAAGTGAAGTCTTAAAACAGGTTACAACAAACTTCAGGAAATGTTAAAAAAGCCTGAAAAAAAATGTACACACATACAAAGTCAGAATGAAAATGCCTACATCACATCCACAGGTTTAAAGGAGAAATCCAGTATTGTTTAATAGCCCTGTTGTTTCCAGGTCACCAAGTGCTGTCTGTAGGAAAACGAATCTGAACATTTGATACAGCATAGACCAAATAGCAAACTGGCAGCTACATGTATAGGACATAGAAAAATAAAACTGAGAGTGAGTTTCTGTGCACTTTTAGCTGTTTCAGACATTCTCATTCCTTTTTCTACTGAGAGCACTCATTAACAACAGGGGTACATATTTCTTCTATAATTGAGAATTTGTTTGCACTTGTCCAATGTCCAATGTCAGGTCGGCTTCCCCAAAACAAAACTTTGTTGCAGTCACTCAGTCGACCACCGACTTCAATTTCATCTGATACTTGTAACTATTAATTGAGAAAATGTAGTTAAGTAAAAGTTGCCAGATTTTCACACCTCAAGTAATGTATAGATACTCTCAAAACTCCCATTGTACTTGAGTATTTTTGCTTAGTTACTATACATCTCTGGTTGCAGATAAGAGGACACTGAGTAGACTGCTCTGTACAATGGCCGCTACCCCATGCACAACACTTTCTTCAAGCTAAGAAGCATGTTCAGTATAGGTTTCTGTCTCTGTCTTGCAAAACAGACAGGCTGCATAAGTCATTTGTCCCTACAGGGACCTTCAGCTCTTAAATGCCACACAGAAGGGGAGGAGTGTGATTGACTTTAGTGTTTAACTCTCTTCTGCACACTTTTTATACCATGCTTTCATCTGGTTGCTTTTATACATACTTCATACATTCACATACACTGGACTGGACTAATTTTTCCACACTGCTCCTTTAACATGTCCCAACCAAACTTTACTGCAATGGTGCACAATCTATATATTCCTTTGTGTTTTGGATACACTTGAAGTTGTATATTTTGTAGTATGTATGTGTGAGTGCATGTCATAGGTCTGTGTACCTATACTGTATGTATGTGTGTATGATGTATATACTATTGGACACCTTAATTTCCTTCTGGATAAATAAAGTTGGCTATCTCTATCCCTTTCTATCTAGGCCATATATCTATCTATCCATCTATCTAGTGCCATATTTTGGAAAACATCTACGAATGCCAGATACACAAAAGTAGGAATTGTTCATTTGCGATGTCATGCAGACAGGTTTAAATTGGCAAAAAAAATTGTAAAGACAAAATTGCTACTGACACTTTGCTGCACTGGTCAGCCTTGTTTCATACCACCTGACACATGGCCTGACAGAGAAGCAGAGAAAGTACTTTCCCTTCATATAGCCAAGAGCCAGGCAAGGACTGGCCATCGAGTTGGCAATGCCCGGTGGGCCGATGCATTTTTTGAACTGGGCCTGTCATAATTTAATCCAAAAACATATACTACAAATTTTCCTATAAAGATTTTCCTGCATCCACTCATCGGCTTTTGAGCCTTTTTTCTCTGAGCTTCGCTGCACCGTCTTGCGCTTTTTTGATTTATGATCGATTTCCACAGACGTACAGTCACTTTTAACTCCGGTTGAACTCCAGTGGCAAAATTTTATAACCAAGGTCAAGGGGGAGAGGAGGAGCTGGAAAAGGAGGGAGGGGAGGCCCGAGAGATGTCATTGGACAAGCCTTGTGTCAATGAAAAAAAATCAACCAATCATGTCTCATGTTTCATGCGGCTGAAAACAATATTTGTAATACACTTTTTTGGATGAAATTATGAAAAATGCACTGGCCCATCGGCGCGTCTGTTGGCCATTACCTGCCTGCTGGTCACAAACCTCTATTGCGTACTTTACAGTTCAACCCTGCAGCGCCCCTGCCCCCCAGAACTGATCCAAGTACTCCAGTTTGACAATCACTGGCCTAGGTCTTGTTGAGGAAAATCTTTGAGCCAATCGATCCCCTCACTTCAAACAATCAGGCACAGTTGAGACCGAAGTGGATGCTAATGTCGTGTACTGTTGTATGATTATGTGATTATTATGTTTGTGGGACTTTTTACACACATAGACAATGATTCCCAAGCTAGGGTAAAGACTGGGATTAATAATGGGGGAATGGACGATTAGTGTTGACACCTGTGATAGGGAATTGCTGCTGCAGTTAATTCCGAGTGCTATCACCTGGCTGGAGTCCATGTGAACAGGGTTCACGAGTGAGAACGTCAGTCGGAGAGCTGGGAGGCAACTTTGGCCGAGTGCCCACCATCTACGCCTGCGAGTATCCCATTCAGGGAAGTCTTATTTCTGTAGCCTCGGCGAGTAATGTTGGGCATTGTCTAAGTGTGAAGCCATACGCTGATTGAGTGTGTTTGTGTTGCAGAGGAGGTCGCCGAGCCTGCTGAACTGGAGACAACGCAGGCTAAACATCCCCTTAAGGGAAGTTTTATTTCTGTGTGCAGAGCTGAGTCTTTTGTGGTAGAGATCTGTCTGTGGGCTGACTGGTGTGTTGTGCTTTGCAGTGACGGAGGATGCGTAGTCGGAGCCAACATGACATGGAGGAAAGTGGATCCTTCATCTGAGCGGCTCTACATGTGTTGAGAGGATCCTGTGCGCTGCCTGTTTGGGATTACAGCAAGTTTCGTTTTATTCTGGTCGGCCTGGAGAGCCGACCAGCGAACTCTCTTCGTGTTTGTTTGTCTGTCTGCCGGCTGCATCATGGGCCTCATGCCACGCCCCCGTGGACTGATAATTGGGTGAGCCAAGCTGAGCTTCTTGTAGCCTTCTGAGTGTGGTCACCTTCAACATTTTCATAGTCATAAAACCGTTCAGAAATCGTTTATTTAGTTGACTGACCTGTTTAGGTGAAAACCATCACTTTCACGGAGACATCTACTGGTTCATTACGGGGGAATAGGCACATGCAACATGTGGGAGCGACTCGCTACTTGTTTTGGTTTCTACATGCGCCAACAGGTGGTGATAACACATAAAAGGCGCTAATTGTAAAGGGCGCTGATTGTATGCAGAGGCGTATATGCATTACCCAACGTAGTCCTATACGTAATGTGTTACGACAGTGTGGAAAAAAGAGAAAATGGAAAAATATAACTTTCAAAGTGTAAAGCAAGCCATAAATGAACTCAAAGCTAGAAAATAGAAAAGGAATACTTACGCATAACAACATTTGGCAAAACGGCGTTTCCCGCTATGGATTCCACCAGCAAACTTAACGTCTTCTTGCTGAACTTGTCTGTTGCCTCAACAAGCCTTCTAACTCACTGCGCATGTGCAAATTAAGACCTAATTTTTCTAATTAAAAGTTACTTACAATTTTCAGGTGTAGTGCCTTGACAGAAATGTATTTAAATAACATTTGAAAAACCTTTGTACAGTAAGATTAACTTGTTCAACTCAGTAAATTGATTACACAAATAAATTGTGTAATCAATTTACGTAACAATTCTTCTCAGCACGGTCTGATTATATGCTTTTCCACTGTGGGATGACCTGGGGGCCATTACGATTTTTCGTACCAGTTTCGGAGGTGGCTCTAGTCTAGCACTAAAACGTGACGTGAACAGTGTGGTCCAGTGATAAAACGGTCGCGTGTTGCTAATCCCCTTGGTGCAAAGCTTATATATTAACACATGCATGTGTTATATTCTAAAAAATACTTGTTCATCCTTTAACTTGTTTAAAAGTTTCACAGTTGCCTCATGTAAGTTATTTAAGTGAGCTAGCAAACAACACTATCTGGTAGGCTACAT
>JAVQKI010483868.1:0-10550 GCA_036025975.1 Nematalosa erebi | reverse complement strand
ACTATGTATGTTTGAAAGAAAGGATTACTGTGTATGTTTGAAAGAAAGGATTACTATGTGTGTATAATAAATAGGATTACTGTGTGTGTATGACAGAAAGAATTACTATGTGTGGAGCTTGATTTCTCATAGCAACAGCACATAATGGCCAGAAAGCTGCAGGAAGCCCCAAATTCATTGTTAAATTCATTCACATTATGAAGAGCCAGGATGTCATTATCAGACATTAGTAGGATCATGTATATGTCAAATCTGGGGTCAAGCAGACAGGAGGAATGTACACACAACATGCACACACACACACACACACACACACACACACACACAAACACACACAGATGTAAGAGAGGCTCGAGTCAGAGAGTACAAACAAGAAAGCAAATTAATTGTTCTGTTAATTCACATTATGAAGATCCAGGATGTCATTATCAGACATTAGTAGGATCATGTATATGTCAAATCTGGGGTCAAGCAGACAGGAGGAACGTACACACAACATGCGCGCACACACACACACACACACACACACACACACACAGATGTAAGAGAGGCTCGAGTCAGAGAGTACAAACAAGCAATTGTTATATTCATTCACATAATGAAGAGCCAGGATAATTATCAGACATTAGTAGGATCACGTAGGTGGAGGGCTTGGACTATGTTCTTGATCACGTGTATGGAGTGCGTTGACTATGTTCTAGTGGAGGTGTTGAAATGTGAGCTGTGTCTGGCTGCAGGTGGTGGGAGAGTGGAGATCAGGTCCGAGAAACTGGAGTTCAAGGGCCAGTCCAAGGTCGGCTCCCTTGAAAACATCGGACACACGCCTGGAGGCGGGCAGAGGAAGGTAATCAAGCTCTTAACCATGTTTGGACAGTTCTAAATAAAGAGGCTAATTTAAAGATTTTAGACCTTTAAAAAAAAAAAAAAAAAAGTGCACACAGCATTTTCCACCGAGTGTAAAAAGTAAAAAACTGAGGTTATCTAAACATTTAATTTCCTAATCAAATAATTGACCAAATCTTGGTAGATGGCTTTTTTACTCCCTTTTCCGAAAAAAAATCTGCTTGACTGGTGCTTTCTAACTTTGAAAATCACCTGATCTGGGGCCCATTTCCCAAAACCATAGCTGCTAACTAAATTGCAATTACTCAACCAACCAACTAAATTGTTAACTGGTTAGCAAGTATGGTTTTGAGACACACACCAAGGGTCTTCTGGAATGATCCGCTGCTTGCACATGGTGTGATTGAGCCTTTCTGGCTTTGTCCTTGTCCACTGCTGTGCTGTTGCATCCAGCGCCTTGCCTCACCTCTGGATGGTCTGTGTTAATTGACTGCTTCCAAAAGCTACTTTCCTCACCAGTGTGTCACCACTGATTACATATTAGGATAAAATAGATGTGCAGTGGATTTCTAAAGAGATAGACAGTAGTTCTTAAACTAATGCACATGTTTAGTGTACTGTTATTGCAGGTTTAGACACAAATGCACCCTTGTAACTTGACACACAGCAAGTTATCTCTGTTAATTACACACTGCTTTAGTGTCTGAAGAGTCATATGTCAAATCTGGGGTCAAGCAGACAGGAGGAATGTACACACAACATGCGCACACACACACACACACACACAGAGATGTAAGAGAGGCTCGAGTCAGAGAGTACAAACAAGAAGGCTACCACACCTCTCGATTTCCTTTCTCTTCTCCTTCAACCAGCATGAGTGCCATCACAATCCCTCTCTCTCTCGCCCCTTTCATGTTTGATCACGTTTCCCTTTGTTCTTTCACCCAGCCTTGCCCACTCTCTGCACTTGACTTCTTCTGATTCCCGCCACCCCCTTTCCCTTCCTCATTTCACTCTCATTATGCCATGTCGTGTGCACACACTGGGCCAACATCAGAGAACATTCTACGATACCGACTGAACGTCGCAGCTGCCAGTGGCTCTAATGAGCCAACGGAGAAGCGCCAATATCAGCAGAGCTGTGCATAAACGTTCAGATTTGGGCCCCAGAATCCCAAACGTCAGGCCCAACACTATCAGACGTCTGACCGTCGGCCTCGTATGCGCACACTGTCAATCCCACCGTAGCAAAAGCATACAAATCATTTCCTCACTACCTGTCTGTCTGTCTGTCAGGCCACAGAAGCCTCATGATTATAGCATTTTAATTGGCAAGTCTTGGCGCCAATAACTTGGTCCAAAACTAAGTCAAGAGAGGGATCCAACTAGATCTGATTAGCTAATATATATGTGTTATAATTGTCAACCATGCAGATGAGCTCATCTGTGCAGTTAAATAAGGTGCCGCTCTTCTTTCTTTGTCATCTTTGACTTAACGTTACCTCTCTCAGAGCTTGTTCTTTACCTGACTTTTCCCACTTCATCTTTTCCGCCTCAGATTTTTGATTTCTGTGTCTCTTCCGTGTTGTTGTTTATTAATATTGTTCTCTTGGGTACCCATGCCCCTCTGCCCATCACTCCATCCCTCCTGTCCACTTGTAGAAGGAGAAGGGGAGGGAACAAGAGGGAGGAGCCACAGAGGCCTCTCCCAATGGGAACGGTCCCAGCTCAGACGGCTCAGAGCTCTCCACCAGTGGGAAAGCTTTGAGCGCAGACCTTTGTGACACCACAGAGGCTGTTGCAGCGATGCCCTCTGGCCTTCCACCACTAGAGGGCACTGAGCTGGCAGGGCTGCAGGCCTCCAGTGAGTAGCTGTCTGTTTCTCAGCATCCCACAAACACCAGTGCAAATATTCAAAAAGCAGCATCAAGACTCAGACTGGAAATAAACGCCAGGAGAGATAAACTGATAAACAAATGGATGAATAAATTAATGAATGAATGAATGAATCTTCGTGTTAAAGATTATATACATAAATATAGGCTAAACATAAATAGGATACATTCCTCAAAACACTTTTGCAGTTCATAGTGACAAGCTATTCTGGGCATGGTAGTATGTGCATGTGTTTTCTGTGGGAAAATGTGTCCATTATACCAGAGGTATAAAAATGCCTTCACCTGCTAACACTAGAGGGCGCGCTCATTCTACTGTAATAATTATATCCACACTACTGGCATGGGTAGGCGTTGCCTCCCATCTGCATCTTTGATAGGGTCTGACTTACAGCAGGCCTGTCTCAGATACTTTAATTATACATCATAGAGACAAAATCAAAGTGAATGTATAGCCTTGATCACGGCCATCGGGGGTTGGGTATCCAGCAGCTGACAATTTGACAACCAGAGTTTATCTCTTTCTATTAATCCGACGCTATTGTCCAGTGTGAAGTTAAATCAGTTGCTGAGACAGTTCCTCTTGAGGGTTACCCTTACTTAATGCATGGGCATTTAACCTGCTACCCTGCCCAATTCCCAGTTCCTTAGACAGTACACAACAAAACACCATATTCGTCCCTACTTTATCATTGATTGGAATTCGGTGATAGGTCTAGATTTGTCCACTCTTGAGCAGTTGTAATATATGCACTGGCATTGATTTCATTTAAAATATTATTTAGAATAACTCACTATAACCCAAGGATTTTACTTAAATACACATTTTGTTTAAGGGTGAACGTTTATCATTACAAACCGTGCGCTAAGGCAAATGTTTCCTTCATTGCAGATTGAAAGCCACAAGTTGAGTTTCCGTGAGACGGCGAAAGCTCGAACCGACCACGGAGCGGAGATCGTATGCAAGTCGGCTGACCTCTCCATGGACGGCTCACCCCGTCGCCTCAGCAACGTCTCTTCCTCCGGTAGTATCAACATGACGGACCCGCAGCTGTCCACGCTGGCGGAACAGGTGTCCGCCTCCCTCGCCAAACAAGGCCTGTGATTTTTTTTTTCAGCCTCAGCAGATGCGACGGAGGGAGCAGTCAATTTTAAGAAGAAAAATAATGCAACCACATCTCCCTTTCCATCCCGCAAAAAAAAAAATACAAAAATGAATAAATAAATAAATAAATTACCCCCATAAGTAGGCAAGCCTATCCCAGAGCAGTCCGTTGTGAGAATTTGCTTTCTGGGCAATGAGTGATAGGTCTACTTTTTTTAAAACGATGTGTCATTATTGCAACTGTCATTGTTATTCCATATGTTAAACACAGATGTCAACCCAGGAGACCCCGATTGAAAAAAGTCAGATCCCATGTCTCTTCCACCACTATATATGTTGCCTTACTGTGAATGTTTTAGTAGCTTAATAATGTCATGTTTCATGTCGACAGATCACAACAGGGTTATTGATTTGTTCAAATAAAATTAAGCTGTTGACAAAACGACGTTTTTTCAAACGGTTAACTATTCCAGAGTTAGACATCTGTTGACATATTGTGGTTTGTTGGAGGTTAGTTGTCATTATGCCACACATAAGGAGGGCGAAAACATGAAATTGTTCTCAGTTTTAAGACAGGGTCAAGTGCCAAACTGCATCATTGGTTCATCTACATGTAATGACTAGAACACACACACACACACACACACACAGGAAGCAACGAGTTCCTGAAATTTCTTGTCACTTAGGCTGCATTCAGAGGAAAACCCTTTAAAAAGATTCTGTTTCCCCAGTTGACCAAAAGGGGTATTGTTCAAGTGATTTTGCACATGGCAAGATATGCGCTTGTCTGTAATAATACCTATCCAGTTTGCTGGCTCTCGGAACTCATAAGAGTTTATAAGATACTTAGCCTGCAATAGCGTAGCTATGCATTAGGCTACTACTTTCCAGCGTATTTCAGAAAAAAAAAACGATTAAAGAACACAGCTATTCTTGATTAATATAAAAAGTGAATGCTAGTTTCTGTCATGTGTTGTGAGCTAATTGAGGTCTCACTCAGTAAATTCACGTGAATTATGAAGTATGTCTATGCTTTGACTATCCTGCAGAATAGCCTATTCAAAGAGAAATGGAATTGAACTCCCTCGCTTCGCAATGACACGGTTTAGAATGAGTAAGGTCATTCAATTTTTCCCGCATCTTTCGCTCTACCAAATAGACAAACTGAAACATGGGCACCCTAAGCGTTGGCACCGGTATGCGGGGCGTTTGTCTCAAAAGCAATGTATGGTATAAAAGTGCCTGCCCGCTGTTGTTATGCCATCGACATTACTTCTCGTTGCAGATCTAAACCAATGTAAATAGATACTCTTGTGCGGAAAGTAAGACTTGAATGAAATAGTTGCTCCAAATCGGAATAACTGAGACAGAAAGGAGAATTAGTACAAGAAAGTAAAGTGATCTTTTTGGCATGAAAGTCATTTGCATCACATCAACTCTGTCAATATTCACACACTTTTTCCCAGCATGAAGATAATTTTTAGTAAAATTGGCAACGTCAGGTTGCGACCACTTGAACCCCCTGTACTGTACACACCTGCTTTGGCATATTTCCAGTCTCATAAGAAGTAAATGAACATTACAAGTATGAAAAAATAAATAATAATTAAAAAATGCAAATGAAAGCTTTTTTTGCTCACTTTTCCTCCTAAACTAGTAGTCCGTGGATGTAAGATGTAGGTTAATCGCTATTAAAAAAAAGAATGCATCAACTCTTGGCAAACCTTTCTGTTATTTATTTTGTAGTTTTTGCTACTCTTTTTCCTCCAAGAAATTTCTGAACACACTTTGTCCTTACACTGTTTTTCTCATACACTGATACACGTCAGAGATGGATCGCCATAACTTTCAAAAATATACGTCTGAACTGAATTATGAAAGCAAGCGAATCCAAGAGGCTTCACGGGGCTGGTCATACAGCCCTAATTAGTTGCCAGTCACTGTGTGAAGGCCTTTTGGAAAATTGTTCTATACCCATGACCTGTCAGAGTGAGTGTTTAATTGTGCAAATATGGACCTTCCATGCTGCTCCGTGCGCAACGAAGCGCCATGCTCTCCAACATTTCTTTCAGTATATGGCGAGCTCTCCATTACGCGCACTTGTGGGGTGTGGCAGGGGTGTACTGGACCGAAACAAATCAAACGAGGAATGATAATCTACTGTATGACAAAGAATTAAGTTCTAAAAGGACATTCTAAATGACAAAGAATGGCATGTGGTGCACGGCGAGTATCTGTAGACGGTAAATAGAACAAAAGAGCATGCTCGATACATACATAAACGTTAGCGAGCCCACAATATGCCTTTTATTACAAGAGGGTGATGGTTTCAATCAAGCATCTAATAGTGCAAATTTATGTGGTATGGAGAGCTGGTTCCTCAAGTCAGAGTGGCTTCTTCTGATAGTACGTGCGCAATTCCTGCTGTGCTTAGCAATCTTTCCTTGCGGTCCTTATTTCAACCTTTTTCATTCATTGCAGTTATAACCTACCTTGTAGCTTCTCAGTCGTGATTGTCTATCGTAATGTGCGTTTTATTAATTGGTTTACACTGATACTTGTTGCTGTAAACGTGAATTTGGAAATAAAAGTCGGTATTCAACAGCCACGGTCTCTGCTTGTCTTCATTAATGAAACAAACGTCAACCCATTCCAGGCGGAAGAACTCTGTAGTTTCACCATCTGCCACTATTTACACCAGACAATGATTAGTTGATGGATAAGACACACCACACTGTTGATACAATATAATTCACTTTAATTTGAGAAGCACAAACGCTGCCTGCCCGTCAGATTTGCCAATTATCCATAAACATGTTTTAGCATCTGCATAAAGAAAAAGTTAAATATTTGTGTCTTCTCCCTATACAATCAGGACAGCTACAGCCTGAACATCAAACACAGTAAAGAATCAAACAAGGTATTTACAAAATATACTCTTTTTTGTACAAACTATTACATGCTAAAGGATATATCAGACTCACCCATTCCCATTCACCACGTTGGAAATTCAAAGTATGAAAATAACCCACACAATACAATATTGGCTTTTCAATGCTAAGTCAAACCCTATTGTACATCACACCTGCCAAGCGGGATTAAAGATTCCCAGCCAGCAGGGACAGAAAAGCCTAACTGATTATGACAAACTTGGGAGAGGGGCACATAAAACGGCATGGTAGTCGGATGCTTTTACACCATCCAGACTGACAATCAGACGTCCCTCAGGATTTGTACTGTCTGCTGCTCCAGACAGTCCACTGGAGTTTGTTTCTAGTTACTACAAGCAATACCAGGACTCTCTCAATCCACAGACAAGTAAATGGGCATAACGGGACTAATCGCTGCGGTTATGAGCGGTCAGCAAGGGGGGTAACTTGACAGAAATTGACGGTCCTCTATTAAATTTCAATACATTCGTTTGTAATATTTACGTGAACGAGCCACAGATTAACTAGCCAATGATATGAAACTATGACTAAGGAGTTGAGCGCGAGGCTTTGGGGCAGTGATTGCAAGCGTTACATACGAACTTGGCACATACAATCAGGCGCGCTACAGCCCGTCATACTCGGAGAACGGAGAGGGCTGAGGCTGGGATTACACAGCAGCGAGGGGAAGGGTGTTGAAGGATGCTGTGTTAAAAAGCGGGAATGAAGTCTGACCCGGTACCAAGAGATCACAGACTATCCATGAAATGTCTTTCCAGGAAGGGGAAAAAGGTTGTCTACATCGACGGTGACAATTTGCGACAAGGACGCACACGCACGGCATAAATCACCAAGAGACATTCTATTCCCGATGTTGAGTGATTCCTTCTCATGTTCTTGGTTATAAGGGATTGATGTTGGTAATATATAGAGCGTCATGAGAAAGTTCATACAAAAAGAAGGCTTCGCGTTTACAGAAGTTTGACTTGAAGACATTTCCGCAGAGGAGACCTGTCCAATATTGAAAGCAGTATTGTGTGTAATAACTGATTAAAGTACTTTCCCCTGTACTATCTTGTTTTGGACAGCTAGTGTTTATTAATTTTGGCAGAAATCGAGATTTTATGGAACCAGTCATGCATATTTGCATTGGGTTTACAGTTCCTGGAAATAAATTTCAATTGAGAGGGAGATGAACTGGACTTCGAGTTCCCAAGCATGAAAGATACATCTTATCACACACCGGAATATCATATAACGGTATTAAGATTTAAGTAATTCAAAAAAAAAAAAGAGAAAAATGTATTGAAAATATTTGAGTGCTTCATGAAATTAATCAAAGGGATGCGCAAGAACTAAAGTTCTATGAAAACACAAGTGCCTCTGGTGCTCTAGTTTATTTATTTATTATTTCTTCTTTTTTTTTTTCTCCCTTCCTTAAGCATATATATCATGTCTATAGCCTAAGGTAAGGATGAGTATGATGTGAAATGACGAGGGGGAATGTGAAAGAGGGTTTAGACCCAAAGTGCTCCTGCATAAGTGTGAGCAGGGGTTTAGAGGTGACAGAGGTGTCTGGTTGTGTCACTCCACTTTAAACTGGCTTAGGAAGGAACAGAAGACAACCAGTAAGAGCAATTCTCAGCCACAAAGTGCGTCAGCCAATCAGGATGCACCCTGCAAGCCCCGCCCCATCTGCCATGGTTAAAGCCATCTATCTAATCTGTCTTTTTTGTACTTTTTTTTTTTTTTGCTAAGAAACATACTTGTATTTTAATTATTCCAGTGACCACGAAAAGAAAAGTAAAAAGCAAAACAAAATATTTAACATATGTCTAACATGTTCGCATAATCATTCACTAAAAACTGTGAATTTTTTTGGACTGATGTTTGAATATCAAACAACAGGACTTTTCATTCGTCGTTGTGGTTGCTGAGCGTGGGAGTCTCTGGGAAGAGGCAGGTTCAGCGGTGGCTGGTTTTGGATGTGCTGGCGGGAGTCCTGTGTCTGCTGCTGCTGCCGCTCTCGTCAGGGAGAGGGGAGGGTGGTCCTGTGTCCGATTCAGAGCGAGTCTTGCTGCCCGAGATGCGACGGATGGTGCGGTACGGCCGCTCCACAGTGGGGCTCTCCAAAGACTCATCCGTCTCTCGTGGCAGGTCCGAATCCAGTGGAAAGTTCCGACGCTCCCATGGCTGCACAGGCTGCAAGACCTGCAGAGGGAAAATAGACAGCAAATAAGCATTGTGTAGAAAGAGAGAAATATATATCGTTTTGCCTATGCATCAGCTAAACCTCGAATATGAAATAACCTTACTTAGACGCCATCATCTGTTTCAAGTTTATCACAGTTATTTAAAGCTTCCCTCAGTGAAACAAAGCAGCAGGGATGGACTGGCAATCTGTGTGTTCTGGAGAAGTTCAGAAGGGCTGTTCAATTCGATGGCCGTTGGCCATAGCTTGCTTACCGGCCAATTTGCTGTTGGACTAACTTTCCAAAAACGTGCAGCACTTAAGCCCAAACAAACTATGAATATGCATACGAGATCAGCTGCCATTGTCATTAGATAACTACAAACATTTGACTTTAATAAACAACCGTTTGTCTGTTCCCAATACTGTTTTGAACAACGTAGGTTAAGTGCAAGGAAAAATAATTTAAAAAGCTGTCACTTCGGACGCAAGTCACTCTCTCATGTATCTTTTAATTCTTCAGTGTAGCCTAGTGTTGTTTTAATTAACAAAGACATTCATGCATTTACCAGAACACAAGTTCACTTGTGTACACAAGGGAACTATGCTACAGTAGATACCAATGTGACCGCAAAACAACAGCGAAAGTGTTTTAACTATGACTAGCGCGGTGCAGCGCAGTGCAACTGGTTGAGATGCAGATGTTACTGGAATTGGTTTTTCTTTTTTCATAGCAACATTTGGTTGAAAACAAGCAGAGAAAGAAGAGGGAAACAAGAAAGGGAAAGAAATGGGGGAGGGTAAAAGACAGCCAGACATAGAAAGTCTGATGCATGCTCTGCAAAAACATGCAGATCAGGGTTTAATTAAGCAGGGCTAAGTTAGTGGAGGGGCAACAAGGTGCGGTGCTCTGTACTTCTGAACCTAGAGTTAACCCGCCTCTATTTTTTTGTTAGTTTTTTTTACATGCATGCTGTCTTTTAAAAATCTCTCTCAAAACTGATCACAGAAGCTGCCAGCCCCAAGATCCTTATCCATCTTGATATCTAGTGTGCAGCAACCTGACCAAGTTGTAGGTCTTTTCAATGATTAATATACAGTAGTGCAGCCCACGAATAGGTGGCCTTGTGGGCCTGTTTTGAAGGAGGGAAAAAAACAAAAAACAAACAAAAAAAAAAACAACAACAACAAAAAAAAAAAACAAAACAAAAAAAAAAAAACACAGGGCTTTTTTTGATCCCAGTCCATCCCTGGTAACAAATCACGAGCATGAGCAAACCTAATGGGGCCTAATGGAGTCAGGGTGCATCCCCACTTCCAAAAAAAAATTTGGGATGCACTACCTATTTCAACCATCCCTATTGAAACCCATTGTTTTCAAAGCCATTAACCACGGGATGGAGGAAGTTGGGACAAGTCTAAACGCATGGTTAATCACATCCACAGGATATATGCTTCTTGAAAATATATAGTTTTTGCTGTTTCACTGGTTTCTCTTAAGGCTATAGGAAAAAAAGGCATCATCTGTCCCCATAGGGCCAATGTGCTTACATTGGTTATACATCATGACCTACATATTTTCTGAA
>JAVQKI010483565.1:0-11774 GCA_036025975.1 Nematalosa erebi | reverse complement strand
GCTTCACCACCTCGTGGCTAAGAAATAAAATAAAAGGGTACCTGAACCATAAGGCATGCGTATCAAACGTGTCAGGAATCCAATATGGCGAAGAGAATAAGAAGTCCGATGCAGAGGTCATCCGCGATGTTCACTCAGTCCCAGCTACGCTGTTGGTCGAAGTCCGTGTCCTTCGTGCCTTGGAACGTTGTGCTGTCGTAGTTGTTGGCAGTCCGCGAACACTTAGCTCAGTACAAGCACAAGCACGACTAGCCACCGTGCAGCTAGCTCCCGTAACTTTCGGTCTATGTTATCTAAGCACTTAAAACTTCTGTACGAAGTCCTACTCTTACACAGACTCACTTTACCACCAATATAGTAAATTGCGGTGATCTATCCGACCACTTCCATCAGCTAAGATGGCGGAATTATCGAATACACAGTCCGTGATACTCGTTTCTCTCCAACACACGTTTGTCCTCCTGCTTCTTCTTCTCGTTCCCCTCTCTCTCCACTTCCTGTCACCCTTGACCCCAAGCTATGCTCTCATAGGTTCATATATTAAAGAAACTTAAAACACATTACATGTCTTCACTTAAAACAAAATAAAATACAGCCTTTCCAATATTATGAAAACAGTATTTAACAAATATAATTATTATCAGATTAACAATCCCCAAACATAAACTTCAAAGTATCAACACACTTCAATGTTTTTAACCTATTTTAACCCTTATCACTAAGTGCATGAACTAAATCTATTTATACTATTTATTACATTATTTACTAATTTAAATCACTATTACCTACTTACATAGGGCTACATAATAATGCTGAAACATTGTCTCAAGGCACTTCCCAGAACCAAGAGCCTGGTTAAAAAAGCACATCACTCTAACGGTGGCGGCCATATCATAAGAGGAATGCAAGAGACTGAAATTAACACATGAAGACAGTGCATCGAATGAGCATATCATTTAGGTGGTTAGCGCAGGCTTTGAAGCTTCTGAACTGCCTGTACAGTTCATGCACGATCATACATGTTATTTTGATTCGCATGAATCTGGGTTCTGATACCCTCATTGGGTGACTTTTATCATCCTTTTTAAAACATGCAGCCTCTCTCTTCTTGATCATGCTGGGATATGGTAATTGCAACCCCATATCCTGCCTATGGGCTGTTCCACAGAGCCACACGGAGGACTGGAGGAGCTTTCAGGCCTCGGAGCCCTCTCATGCTCCTGAATCCGACACTTATATCATTTATATGGAAAGGCAGCTGCAGCCAACCATATGCACTAGAGCAGACGTCAGGGATGATGAGCTCTCGGAAAATGATGATGAAAATATTTGTTGACGACTGGGAAATTTGTTGATTTGGTACTTTGACAGCTGTGCTTTGACCTGCCTGTGCAAATATTTCATGTTCTTAAAAAATGGAAAAATCCTTGAAAATGGGTTTAATTGCAAGCTTCTGGAACGGAGTTTAAAGCAGAGGCAGCATGAAACCACACTTTTTTTTATGACATTTAGAAATAATTGGCAGATAGCTATTTTTTTGTCCAAACACCTGGTTGTTCATGAACAGCCTTTGAGTGACAGTTTGACATTGGCGACACTTGAAATCCCGGACCTTTGGTTTTCTGCTTTTATCAAAAGCCATTGTAACAAAGGAAAGCACTTAAACAGCTGTAATAAAGACACTAAGTTAAAACACATCAAACTAATAAAGGGAATTAGATTTCGAAGGTGAAACAAACTCTACAGTTTTGTCATGCTTAGGCATGCTAAGATAAGGATTTTGTGATAAGGATGACATTTGCGTAGTGGTGCATAGATTAATAACTAGTGCAAATTTAAGGACCACCACTCCATCTATAGCTTGATGGTGCAATAACACCTTTCTCTTTAATGTTAATCGCCACCCGTGTGGCTGTGAAATGAGGTGGTTGGCCTGTATTGATTGGGGAACAACGAAGCAACATGGTGCAGCGCACACAGCGTCCCTCCTCTGTCGTTCGCCTTATTGTGGCGGATGCCACTGCTCTGCGTGGTCTTTTTGAGAAGGGGCAGCCTGCTGAGGCGGCACGCTTAAGTCGCTCTGTCAGGCAGAATCGCACACGCGCTCCCAGACGCAGACACACACACACACGCACACAAATACACACACACAAGTACACAAATACACAGACATAGGCAGACACACTCCGTCAGGGCTGCCAAGGCAGGACACGGCAGCTCAGTATCGCCAGCATCCCCCTGATATGGAAATAAAGGTTGGCCAAGCGTGACAGTACTGGGGCTTACTGCACATGCATGCACGCACCAATCACCCACCCCTTCACTCACACACATGCATGCTCTCTCTCTCTCTCACACACACACACACAAGCACAGCTCAAGCTCAGGCAAAGAACATAAATAAAGTCTTAACCCGCTCCCCTGCTTCAGGAGCTGGGCCCGCTGTGAGAGGCTGCGTTACATGCCCTCCTGCACCACTACTTTGGGCCTTTGTGGATCCACTCTCCTCATGCCTGCCACACTCAGGAAGCGTGCTGTGTTACTCCCATCAAAATGTCTCACGTCACTGGGTCTATTTGATGTCCGCTGAATAAGACAATGCCTGTTTTGATAGCTTTTTGGCCTCAGGAAGGCTTGCCGCACCATTCCCAGGCAGCAGCTAGTGTTCGGCCCAGGTCCGGCCCAGCTCTGCTTGACATGCAGGCTAACAGGCAGGAGGCCAAAAGTAAGGTCTTTATTTGTACTCACTGGGCTCCATACCTCTTGGTGTTTGTTTCCACCTCATTTACTTCTGCCTTAAGAAATCTGTGTGAGCTTTTTATGTATAAAACAACTACCCGAAGAGTTGGTTTTACCCACAATATCACTGGACTCGGATGAGGAGGCAGCCGCCATTCGGCCCTGACTTAAGCCCAATTGGAGCGACCCCTGCTTGTATTTAGGTTTCCGAGCCGACGTGCCCGAGTGCCGCCAGAGCTGGGCTATAAACAACAAATGTAGGTCAGCCCGAAAGAAGACTTTTTTATAAATGCCACTTCTGTCTTGCTGCTAGCGCTGAGTGCTGTGCTGTTTGAGTCAGACTAGGGAAAGAATTAAATAATGATAGGGTTATATAATCCAGGCGCCTTTGAAGAGTCTCCTCCCAAGTGCAAACAGTGGAAGTTTGCGTGTGGCAGCGTGCTCGGCGACGCCTCAGCTCATTTGGTCCCTGTAAAAATTAATTGAATTGAAATGAAAACGAAGTGCTGGGTGGCATCTGTCCAGCCCAGGAATGGTGACTCTTAATGAACGGAGCGTAACAGCACAACAGGGTGTGCCCATTTTCAGAGACACACACCCAAACACACACACACAAACACACACCGAAGTACACACACACACAGACACGCTGACATGCACTGACACACATACAGTATAGACTCTTACATATGGACTCAAGCTTCTGCCCTCCCTGAGGCAGTTCTCAGCGTGGTCCCCAGAGCATCCTGCTTCTGCTGATGTCCACACACTGCCTGCTGAGCTAAAAACAGAATGGGAGGCATGGATAAGATTCGACCTCTGGTCAAGTGTGTGTGTATGTGTGTGTTTGTGTGTGTGTGTGTGTGTGTGTGTGTGGTGGGGGAGGGGGTTTTTCTGCTTGTCTGAAGGGCTCCTCAGAGTGGTGTTGCGTAATTAATCCACAGGCCTGGCGAAAAAGGAAAAACCAGCATACGCAAGGGGGATCTCAAGTCTCCGACTTGAGAGGGGCTTTTCTTGAATCATGCAAAAGAGCATCCCTAATTAAAGTGAAGGATTGGAAAGCCAGACCCGAATCCCTGGCGAGCCCATGAGAGATAGGATGTAATGTGTCTCACAGCGCTGTGCTTGAAGAAGACGATGGTGCGCAGCTGGAGGTTGGCTTGGACAGCTCTATTACCCCGAATCTGGAGTGGCAAGCACAAGTGGAGGCAATGTCTTGAGGCATATAGATGGAGGTGAGGTTCTGGGGCATATGGATGGAGGTGAGGTCTTGGGGCATAGGATGGAGGTGAGGTCTTGGGGCATATGGATGGAGGTGAGGTCTTGGGGCATATGGATGGAGATGAGATTTCAGGGGATCTGGATGGAGAGCTGGTGTCGGTAGATTCAAAAAGAGGCAAGGTGTCAGTGGATCTGGACATATGGGAAGTGTTGTTATGTTTGGTGGCTGTTTGCTTTAATCGCTGACTGGGCTGCCGTAGAGACCCAAGACTCATCCATCACCATGGCCTGTCTGGGGTGGGGGATATGGTGTGTTGAAGACAGCAGTGGGGGGATCTCATTTGAGGCGCCCTGTACCGGACCGTCAACAGAGGCGCGGCAGCCCCCAGTGACTGTATGTTTATGAATGCACCACGCCTCTGCCACGCACAGTCACCTCCTCTCCACCCCCCATATCAGCTCGCTTCACTCCATGTCTCTCTTCCTCCTTCTTCATTATTCAACCCTTCCTTCCTTCCTCAAACACCCCTCTCCATCATTCATTCTCCGCCTAGTGGCATTAATCTCTCTCTCTCTCTCTGTCTCTGTCTCTCTCCCTCTCTCTTTCTCTTGCTCTCACACCCCACCCCTCATATTTCTCAGCCATCGGCCATCCACCCCATCCCCCAAACCCGCCATGCTCTAGTTCACCCCCCCCCCACCACCACCACCACCACGCACACACACACACACACACACACACACACACACACACACACTCCCCTATGTGTGTGTCTGTGCAGGGCAGCAGCAGCAGCAGGCAACAGTGGCGGTGGATCCTCTGGGGGTGTTGACTGCCTCTCTGATGGGATGATGTCAGTGCTGTGGTGGGCTGTCAGGCTGCATGACTGTCAGCGAGCGCCTGGTTTGGGTTACATCTGCATCGCAGCCGCCTAATATCAGAGTAGGGAAATTAAAATTCCCCACAGCCACCAAGAAAGAACCACGCCAAACACAAACACACGTACACAGAGACACACAAACACATACATGCAGCCTACACTCACACATGCACACAGAGGCCACACAGACACACACACACACCCACGCACCAATACGCACATGCTGCCCACACTCACACATACACACAGACACACACATTCTCACACACACACACACCACACTCACGCATGTGACAGTGAGCGGTGGAACTGGCATACCCTGATTTCTCCCATCCAAGCACAAAAAAAAAAAAAAAAAAAAAAAGCACCATCATAAATTCACATGTTTTGTATTAAAGCCTGGACAGAGGGGAGGCATAAGCAAGCAGACAGAGAGATTGATAGATGGACAGATAAAGAAGCGCCTGCGAGAACAAGGAAGAAATTGTGCAGTGTTCTGCGTACGCACACACAAATCGCTCGCAGTCCCCGAGGACAGGTTCTGTCCATTACATTTGATCTGCCATGAGGGAGATCCAGATTGCTCAAAGGGAATCATGGGAGTGTTTTTATTTCCTACCTCCGCTCCGTTTTTTTGCGCGCAGCACAATTCCCACCCACTCACAAGCACGACGCCTCATAGGAATGCTCAGCTCACAAACACTGTTTGCAGCTGTTGTGGTAATGGATAAAATCGTGGCACATAAGTGCATTTTCTGCATGACAAACTTTGCCTCTGTTTGCGCTCAGGACACTTCAGATAAAGCAAAGAATAATTTTATCAACAGCCGTTTGTGGTTACAGCATGTTTGCCTTGTATAAATGCTAGAAGATTACAAATGGGGGTGGGGTAAATTGTGTTACACTGTCATTTCTTTTATGCAAACTGAATTGCATCGCTGGTCATCATAGCCAGTAACCATCTTAGCATTTGTTGTGATAAAGCTGCATCTCTTCAGCTTGCCCCGAGACCGTAGAAATGCATTTTCGTGACTTAAGACTCATCTCCCCGGCCCTAGCCAAAATGCCTGCCCTTATCTCTGTCCATGGAGCGGCGGATTTAATTCAATCTCAGGACAGCTGGCAAGTTTGCTCTGTGGCAGAACAAAAGATAAATAACTCACTGTTAAAACAGGACACCCCTCGGAGGGTTAATGTCTAGCGTCTCACGTAGCATAGTGTAGAGTCAGGGAACTGGAGCAGAGCAGGGAGTAGGTTCGCCCAAGCACTTCACAGGCCTTTCTTCATTCTGACTTGAGGCGTTTGAAGAAGCAGACTCACCATGTCTTTGGCTGAGTGATGATTGAGTGAATGAAATAGTCCTGCCAACAGCTCTCCTGGGACTATAATGGTGTAGCTCAAAGCCTCATATAGATGGGAGGAGGAGGTCAGCTCTCAGGGGCAGGGGCAGGTAAAACATGAGGTCAAAAGTGCAGAGTTCAGGTGTCAAGATGGACTATATTGTGTGTGTGTGTGTGTGTGTGTGTGTGTGTGTCTGTGTGAGTGTGTGTGTGTGTGTGAGAGTGGGTATGCGTACTTGTGCATGGATTCATGAATTTAAGTGCATAATTATAGTCAGCAGCTGGCGTGTGTATGTGACTAATGCACTCCTATGCTGGTGGTAACCCAAAGGCCAGTGGTCCCCCAGGGGATTGGTCCCGCAGGATTGGTGAAACGATAAGGTCTTGTGAGAACGACTGCTCCTGTGGGACCACAGGCCAGGAGCAGACCTGGTTAATCATTTCCAACCCTGGAGGTCCTGAGGCCAAACTCCCCCCGCCACCAGTCAGGATGTCCTGCGAGACATTGGACATTGGATTGGTTTAGGCTAATTAGCTCGCCGACTGTGAATTAGTGTTAGGCTGGGGAAAATAGCAGTAAGGAACCTGCAGCTTCCACAGGATTTAGGGTTTTACATGTGTTGGTACTGGACCTAGGAAAGCGTAACTATGGATTTGGAGTGTCATATTAATCATCTGTGTCATTGGGCCACAGGCAAAGTTAGAATCAAATGTTCAACTACCTGATTAACCGTAGGTGATGATCTGTAGGTATGTACTGTATATGCTATAGTCATCTGAATCCCATCATATCTTAATGACAATGAAACAAGGTGTATGAATGTATATTGTTTTTTAATGTAGTTTTAATATATTTTATCACCCTACTGCCAGTGTGATTTATAAACATAGTGTGAGGAGTCAAAAGATAATGAAGGCCCATTGTTAAGCCTCATTTAAAGTAAAAAATGTGAGGAGTGTTATACCACTTGATTAATAATTGCTTAATGAAGTAATCCATTCTCTTTTGTGAGGTTTTCACAAGACCAGAGGCAAAAGAGCTTCTCTCTCCCGCCTTAATGGTGCACAGAACACCTTGGATTTGCATCTTTTGAAGTCTCAAGCTTCTGTTGGTTCCCAGCATAGTTAGTGTTCTTGATTCCACTCCCCTTTTTTTGTCAAAGCCCAGGAAAGTAATTAGTGAGTGTGCCGGCTTACAGGAAAGCACGACACACAGCACAGCACAGCACAGCTCCTTCTCATGGAGTGTGTTTTTTAATCTCACTTACTCAGAAGTTGATTCTGTTGAAGGAGATCTTAGAATCGTGCTGTTCCCAGCTCTCTGTGTCTGTGACACTGCCTCATGAAGAATGGATGCTCCAGCTCTGTGGCCCCTCCAGGAAAACGCCTCCATTACAGAGTACAGCCTCTTATTAGGTGATGCTGTCCATCCACGTGGATTGATGCACAATTTTGCGCCCAGGGGGCCATCCCTGTTAGTTTTGCCCAGTGTACTGTGACTCACATTTACATAATTTGTCTTGCTTTGGGCAAGTCCTCCACAGCAGCACACAAACAAATGGCCCAGGTTGTGTTCTCTGCTAATCCAGTAAGGTGCGGCTAGAAGTGCAGGAAGTACAGCAATAGGGAAGTTGGTAAGAGGCAGAGGGACTGAGCTCCATCTAAGGAGCAGAGATGTCCTGAGAGAAGCAGAGAAAGAGAAAGAGGGAGAGATGGGAGGTGGGGCAGGGGTCACGGAAAGGGCAGGCAGCAGGATGGAACATACCCACAGGTGGATGATGCTCACTTTCGCCTCCAGCTTTGCAAGGTAAACCACTGAAGGTCCTGAAGGTATTATAAAAGCGGGCTTGTTACAGTATACCACCAAAAAGCATGGGTAACCATGGTTGCAAGACATTATGTTTTATTTCATATAATATGCTTCGCAAGGTTTAGGTCATGTTGCACACATGTCCATAAAGTAAGTCCATCTTGCTTGAAGGTAGATCATTTTTACTATGTGAAAGAGAAATGATAGTCTATAATGGCTTGCTATGATCAGTTAGGACTCCATGCCTTGGTTGCAGTAACCCTTGAAGGCAGTTTGTGCCCTTGCCTTCACTATAAAGCCCTAGAGGAAAGTGCTGTCGCCATGGTGACTTGAACTGCAACCATTTCTTTAACAGCATTGTTAGGATGTCATGGTTATGATGCGGGGTCAGGTGTAATACAATTTCAGCCTGGTTTCCAGCTTTGCCTTAGAGCACCAAGCAACCTCTGTATGCTAGAGCAGTGTGCTCAGGCACTGACTGAGCGATTGCAGAGAGAGAAAGAAGGAAGGAGAGGGAGTGAGAGAGAGAGAGCGAAAGAGCATACAGCCAGGCCAGCCAAAGCAGAAGAGTGGATTTATGTTCATTTGAAGGCCACATGCCAGGATGCAAAATAGATTGACAAATTCCCAACACAACACCGTGAAGAATTTAGCATGTGACTTTAGCCTTAAAAGTGGGCTTGTGTTTTTGTTTGTTTGTTTTGTTCTGTTTTGTTTTTTTGTGAATGTGTATGTTTTTATATTGTGTGTGTGTATGTGTGTGAATGTGTGCGTGGAGGGGGGTGGTAGTTTGGGGTGGATAGGGGTTGTACTTATGAAATCTTCCAGCAGCTCTGGAGCAGACCGGTTCCCCCCTGCACTTGTCAGATTGGCTGATGATGTGGTAATTCAGGTAATGTTGAAATAGACAAGGATATTATCACAGGCCATAGCCATCTCTAACAGCCAGAACATTCAGACTGACAGCATGCATGTGCATATCTATATAAAAATATAGATGTGTTTAGATAGTGTAGTTGTGCATGTGATAGTGTAGTTCTGCAGCAGTTTGAAATCTCTGGCTTACTGGCCCACCAGCACCTGTGATGTATCCCGTAGGCTTGTTCTTTATATCTGTTTGTGTGTGTGTGTGTGCGCGCGTCTGTCTGTCTGTCTGTCTGCTGACCTGTGCGACCCCACTGGAAAGCCTCCTTTTCCACACATCCCAGATGTGCCTGCCATCTCTCAGCCGTTGCTGTGCCAATGGCCCAGCCTTCTTCGCTAGTGATGTTTTAGGGGAGATGGTTCATTTAGTCTGGGCTCCATCGCCCCTCTCTGGTAACCTCCAGCCACTGCAATCTAAACTGACCATAACTGCCTCAGCTGCCATTGCCTTCGCCCTCCAGCAGAAAACAGTGTGTTAGTTTTGGCAACTCAGACAAAGCCCACAGCCAAAGCCAATGGCATGGGAAGTCAGCGTGGATTAGGTGACATATTTCATGCCGCTCGCTGGCATTTGTTCTTATCAGCGTGGCGCTGAGGACAGATGCCCACCCGTCTAGCATACCTGAATCAATTCCATTCTTCCTGTCTGTCTCAATGTGGTGGCTGTACACTCAAGTCTAAGTGGGGCTGAGTCGCACTGGGACAGGTTTCTGATTGGTGTGTGGGTGCAGCGCGTTCTGTGATTAACCCCGACCGAGACCTCAGCCAGCTTTTTCAGCAACTGAAATTCGATGCTGGACAAACAAGAAAATGGCTTCTGTGCAGCAACAGTAGCAGATCACTCCTTTCATTCCACTCCTGCGTAATGTCCCCTGCTACCCCCATCCTCAATTGAGTCCAAGACTGAATGAGGTAGAGGGGAACGCTGGAATGGTGGGGGTTCATTCAAATTAATAATCACTTGACTAAGTTCAGTCTTTTGATGCAGGAAGTAAAAGAAAGGGTGGCCAAGGCTGGTTTGAATACACTGGGCATCAAAGGCAAACGGGTCTTTATGTACCAAAGTATCTCCATATAGTAGTTATCAATTACTCCAGTACTGCCTGATGTCTCAATCACATTTCATATTTTTCATCATAAAAGGAGCTGTCCACCTGCTTTGCCAGTGTTTAAACGTAGTTTTGAGCTCTACAAATTGTACTCTGTGCCTCTGCATGCACTTGCGTGCCCTGAGCGCTCAAGCTCATAATATTCTGTAGAGTGGTAATGTACATTTCATTGCACTTAGCTTGCTTAGTGAAAAGGTCAGAGCGTGCATCTCCTGCAGTCAACAGAGACTTGCTTTGCACAACCATCTTCAGTAAGTGAATAGATCTCCATTTGCATACAAGTATAACCAGAAGACACATGCGTTCATGTAGATGAAATAGTTCCTTTGATGCCTTTTTCAATTTCATTGTTAAACTCTTTTGATTCTTTATGTTTGACAGCCAAAATGCTGTTGCCTTTTGTCTTTTTTTCAAGAACATGTCTTTTCACAAGCCATACCATCGTCTTCCTCTTCTCCTCCTCCTCCTCCTCATCCTGCTTTCTTTCTCTCCGACTGCTGTTTCTCTCTTATCCTTGAAGCCACTCTGCCTCCAGCCTTTTCCCTCTCTCACTCACCTTCTTCCTCCTCTTCGAGTGTGTATGTGTGTGTGTGTCTGTGTCTGTGTCTTCAGTTGGCATGTCCTTTTGTCCATGGTAATACAGTTTCTTTTCTTCTTCTTAGTTTATTGAGATAGAGGTATTTTTGTGTGTTTTTTGGTGTTTTAGGGTACCTTTTGATTCCTTTCCTACCTTTCCCTCCCTTTTCATTTTACAGCAGTGAGTGAGTTGTTTTGACGTGTGCCTCGCTCTCAATCTTTAAGTTCATTCTGTTAATCCTCCAACTCCTAACTGACAAATCTCTCTGTCTGTCTTTTTCCCCTTGTCACAGATAAATCTCCTAATCCTCCACCCACTCTCCGTTCATTCTTTTCACAGCACCTTCCCGTGATCGCTCCTTTCTCCTCCCGCGTAATGTTTCATAACTCATCCTCCTCGCTCGTTTCGCATTCTCTCTCGTGTCGCTCGCTCGCTCGTGCGTTCTCATTAGTGTTATTCTTCAGTGTGCCTGGTGTCATTTCTATGTTTTCCCCTCGCTTATTTGAGCTATTTGTCCCTTTCTCACATATTATGTAGCTGTCTTTTTTCTCTTTGTCTTCCTGTTTCTTTTCATTTTCTCTCTCTCTCTCTCGCTCTTTCTTTCTTGGTCATTGTCTCTATGATATTGTGCACATCGACTCATTTCAATATTCGGTATTCGTCTTCAGAACCTTGAGCATACAAGGAGCCAGCACATCCTTCTGAGTTTTATGTAGTCTCTTCAAGAAGTTTTTTTTCTTTCAGGGCAGTTGTAGACCAGAGTACCATAGTTGCATCAGCTTCTCAGTCTCCATACTGTGTCTCAGAGATCAAACAATACCCACTGCCTGTGCTTTGGCTTAATGCGTATTGTATGGGAGAACAAGAAGTGTTAGTATTATGTGCATTCATTTTACATGATCCTTGAGCTTAAGTGTATGTGTACACAGCAGCGCAACCAAAACACTATTTCACAATGCTTTTAAGGTCATAGTCTCTTTGGTTTCTGTAGAGGTTTGTCTCTAGGATGCATTTGAATTTCTGAACAGATTTTCTAAATCAGCCGTTGACCTCTTATTCTTCCACATGCACTTCTCTGTGCTATGGTTGTTATGACTACCTCTTAACACTGAATGAATCGGCACAACCCTCTGTAAGAAACAATATAGTTTGTTCTACTAACTGAAGTTTATT
>JAVQKI010483432.1:0-15711 GCA_036025975.1 Nematalosa erebi | reverse complement strand
CCTTTAGAGAACCTCCAGGAACCTTTAGGAACAGGAACATAGTTCTCTGAGGATCTTGAAGTATGTTGTCAGGTTCCTTGAGGAACCCCTCTTCTTCTCAAGGAACCTGAGGGTTCCTTGAGGGTTCCTCAAGGTACCTGACAACATACTTCAAGATCATCAGAGAACTATGTTCTGGTTCCTGGATGTTCCCTAAAGCGGTTCCGCCAGTGTGGCAAAGTGAGGAACCTTAAAAAGCCTTGTGTATCCTGTAATTTTAAGAGTGTATGATGCACAGTACTACAGTCTTTCCGACTAAACAACGTTATCTTATAGGATTGCTGCATGCCTCAGACACATTGTTACTTGCAACTCAATCTCTCCAAAATGGAGCTGTTTCCTGCCAACCTATTTCCCATCACATCAGTGTCAAGTATGATTAATTCTTCCTGATTCCAACTATATCTGCATGTGATTAGGTCTCATAGCTGATGATGGGCATGTTGCTGCAGTCTTTTGACATGGTACAAGAACATCAGACTAGGTTCTTTCTGGATTTTTGTAATACACTTCTTGTTTGGTGCTTGGACTGTGAAACCTTTGCAGATCAGGTGATCCAGAGCGCAGCTGCACTTTTTTGCTCAAACCCAGATAAAGCTTTGTCCATTTACTGGATTTTTAATGAATGATATGATCTAGCCTGGTTGGAAATGTTGAAAAAACATACAGTAGACACATCTCTTGACCTTGCACTTGGTTAAATAATTATTTTCCAGTGTCACTGGAATGTCTCCTGTGTATTGTATTGCATTCTCACCTAGAGCCTTATTGTGAAGGGGGATGTATATGTATACATATATGTGTGTGTGTGTGAGCGTTGTTTGACAGCAGGTTTTGCCAGCAAATTTTCAGGTCTCTCTGACCTCAGAGACCCAAGTGGTGTGTACTGCTGAAACATGTCACATATGTAATTAAATGGGTTATGTCCCATTTAGTGATTTAAACACAAGCAGCTGTCAGTTCTGTAACTTACAGGAAGCCAATGTAGGGAATTTAGAATTGGAGTAATGTCATCAGTTCAAATGTGTTCATGCTGTAATGCTAACTTCTGGAAGCTTTCTGCTAACTTCTGGAAGTGCTCTGCCAACCCATTTCCGCTGGCATCATGTAAAGTAGACTCTTTTTAGCCTTTATTAGACAATAGGGTGCAGAGATGACAGGAAGTGAGAGAGATAGGGAGTTGGTTTGACTGAGACACTTTATGCCCTGTCTGGAGCCCAGTGTGTGAACCCTTGAATTGTTGTGGTTGCACACAATAAAGTAGATAGTACAGTAACTACAGTACTGTAGATGACCCTGGGAACTTCTCTTCTGTTTTTATGCTCAAGGCTTTTATTTTTATGCTGTGACACTAACAAATGCCATGTTAATTGATGAATATAATTAGCTTGGGCTCGCCCAAACTTCCAATAACGCTGCACAAAATTTTGCGATCAAGTCAGTATGGCCAACCTGCCTATTCACTGGGCACCAATGAGAAGCAAGCTTTCACTCCAGGGTTAAGGAGCCAGGCTTAATAAATTTACATTAGATTCCCCCTCTCAGAAGGTACTACGTGAGACTGGCCAGAATAAGCTTGTATGAGCTTTTGTCGCAAAAGCCAGGCTACAGTAGAATATGATATATTGATGAACTTTCCATATTGAAGAAGGCTGATCAAGGAGCATCTTGTAACATATTGTACCTATAGCCTAATTAAATTCATTTCCTGGAAAGGCCACTGTCAGGCTCTTTACCTGTGCTGTGCACTGAGTCAACCCTGGTGGTGTGTCAAGGTACTGAAGAGGGTGACTCCAAATGTGGCCTCTCTATGTCTGTTTCTTTTCCAATAGTTCTGTCTCCAGTAATGTACACACACAAAAGAGTCACTCCTCTGATCAGTCAGCACCATGCTCTTTGTCTACTGTCTCACGGACAGTTTGTCTCAGACAAGTGTCTCTGGGAATTGTTGCAGGAGATACAAAGGTTAGAGTGCTTCCACCATCTCAAAGTAACACTAAGGCACTTTGGAGTAAAACTAACGTACTACCTGATGCACCAAATAAGCCTTGGGCCTAATGCCACCTGTTAGAACATGCAGTGGCAACTTGTGTTAATTGACATTATAGTCAGAAAATATGGTATCAAAAGTTATCTGTTGGTAATAACATGTGCCTCCATCGAAAGTGATTTACATAAATGCCATCATAGATTAGGTTCATCTTAAAGTAACGTTAAGCAACAATTTGTCACTACTTGTGGTTTCATTTTATCATGACATTGGCTTTGGTATCATCTACAGATTTGGCGGTTTATGGTTCTATGAAGGACAGAGGGGGGGTGCAAGGGTAGCCTGTTTACTTAGTTTAACAGTGATAGAGATGAAGGGCAGTGCACAGAGCACATTTGTGGTGTCTGCTTACAATGTGTAGCCACAAATATGTAAGCTTAACTACTGGAGGAAAACACCATGTTCTGAGCCAGAAGCATTTCCTTCTCCCAATATTCAGGTTGCTCACTTATGATTAACAGTTATCCTAACCTACAGTATGTGGTCAGATGCCACTGAAAGTTTTTAAAGTCTGTTTATAAAGTTTATGGCATACAAAGAATGTCATGGAAATTAGTTCAGCCATGGGAAATCATTGGTAAAAGTTGCCCAGTTAGGATCCAAATACAGTCTTCTAGGCCCTACACGAGGTCAAAGATTATTGTTTAAATTTGAATTAAAAGCAAAGATGCTGAGGTGTTGCAACTACTTTGCATTAAACTATGCCTACTGTAAACTGAAACTTAATTTGAATGGCCTAAAGATCAAGATAATGGCACGTAAGAAGCTTGTCTTTCTCTCGGGATGACGTCTAGCAAATGCAACCATGATGGCATTTATTCTAATGACCATGCCGATTTGACCAATGGCGTTCCGAGACAGATTCGCCCAGACCAATGGAAGGGCGTCACTGTGACTCACCAAATAAGGAGAGACAACGCCATAAAAGGAAACATTGTATCTCTTTATAAGGAGGAAAGTAGATCGTACTTTGATATATTCGTCCACTTTAATATACGGTAACGAACGGCAAGTTTGTAAACATTGTAAATATAATCTAGGATAGTCTGCACGCTTACAATTAAACTGAATTCATAGAGACAAAAGCTTTAAGTCCGCCATTGACGACGTCTCCCACGTTTACTGTGTGAACTACATGTCATGGCGGAGTGATTCGAGAGATGCAATCCGCATTTTCCTTTTGGAGAAAGTGCTTCGAGTTTTGGGAAAGGAGAAGGCAGAGCTAGACTAGCGGGGTGAAGGGTCTGAGGGACAGCATCACTTTTGAAACTTTGCATAGGTTGTTACGTAGAGATTCCGGATAAGGCTTTGCCCATATTTTTTCGCTGTTTGTTTACCTTTCGGAGGTTCGTGTGCTGTGGGTGCAATTTTAGCAAGCAGTTCGAGCTCCAGCAGTTGGCTGGTATAATTTGGCTAATTATTTTCCAAAATAGAATGTTATCAAGCCAGGCTGGATCAGCACTGAGTGGTAACGGATCAACAGCTGGGAATAACTCGGGTCACGGCTCTCTGGTTATCGGTAGCGGACTCCGTCCTGGTTTGGTCAGAGCAGGGCAAGCGGTGTCTGGGGTCAACGATTGCGCTGGTGCGGTTGGACGACTGGGGAAAGGGGCAGGGATGCTGGGGGGCAATGGACCTGGTGTGGGCTCTCGAGGAGTGAGACCAGGTAACGGGACAGGCTTGACTACGTTACAGTCAGTGGGTCAGGGTGGGCTGGTGGGTTTAAACACAGGCGTGGGGATTCCCGGCAGCGGCAGGTATGATCCCGATAAGGAGTGTGCACCGGTGTGTAGCGGTTCGGACGCCGAGTCCGACTCCGGGGATGATGATGATCCTATGAGTTCAGCCGGGGACAACCGAAGAGGTGTTAAGCGTGAGCGGGCGGAGATGGAAGCTGCGATGGTAGGGCCAGAGGTAGGGGTTCAGCCAGGGAGTTACGGTGTGGTCACCGGAGGTGTTGCGGGGGCAAAGCCTGGGAAGAAAACTCGTGGACGAGTGAAGATTAAAATGGAGTTCATTGACAACAAATTAAGAAGATACACAACTTTCAGCAAGCGGAAGACTGGCATCATGAAAAAGGTCAGTGTGGAGTCTGACACTCCTCAGGTTGTGGCCCCAGCGCTGAGCATTTCTCTGACAACTTAAATAGGTTGCCTGCCATAGGCCTAATTGTCATAATTCAGTAGGCTACATCACCTGTGATGCGATGTGAACTGGCATGCTTAGTTTGTGATGAACTGTACAAAATGATGTGTGATCTCTAATGAAATTATTTTAAGTCAGATTCAAATGAAAGCAATTGACTAGGAAGAAAGCTTAGCCAATTTGGCCTGTACCGTAATAACTGTTTGCTGTGGCCTAGTGTATAGCCTACGCACCTTTGGCACAAACATTATTTGCACAGTTGATGACCAAATCACACGAAAGTGAATGGTATTGATTCAGGGAGGTGTATCCATTCCATATCAAGGCGTTGAGTCAATAGACGTGTCTGAATGTGTAACTCTGTGGGAAGGTGTTACTGTGCACATGGGACACTGCAGGGCCACAGCACAGAGTGTGTGGTGTTAAATATTCCTTGTGCTGGCACAGGGTGACTGGGAACCACTGAAGACACGACTAGCTGTGTGCTTAAAATAGAGTGTAGCAACTGACATTCTCTATTTCTGACTACCACTACCACCCACCCCTTCCAAATAAACACACACACACACACACACACACACACACACACACACACTCTTTCTCTCTATCTTGGTCTCTCTCACTCTCTGTCACTTTGTCACTTTGTCACACACACACACAGAGGGGGTGGAAACACACTGAAATATTCCTGGGCTCTTGTTGTTGAACAGTCGCCACAACATTCTTTCCTGGGTCATACCAAGGGTTAAATGCCCAGCTTTGAATGGCAGATATTCCCCCTGGAAAGTGTCATGCTTTACCTACCTTCTTCGTTTCGTCCCCACCATGCCAAATTCCAGAATGTTCTTTTTAAGACCGCTCATTAAAACATCCAACTACAGTTGGTGATCTAGCCAGCCAAGCTATGGTGTTAATGTGCCAAACCAACATGATGCTGTATTTTAGTATGTTGCACTGGACTGGCCTTGGGTGGACCTCCAGAGCAGGACTCTTCTATTATATTAGGCTACACACTTCTTTGAGCAGTGCTTGAATGAATAACTCTTCGGCACTCTGAAGGACTGGTACTTTCTATAGTCTTTACTCTCACACTCTCTCTTGCTCTCTCACACAGTCTCTCTATTTATCTCTCTCTCTCTTGCTCTCTCTCTCTCCCTCTCTCTCTCTCTGTCACACTTTTGCCCTTTCTCGCTCTCTCTCACACACTCTCCCTCTCTCTGTCTCTCTTGCTCTCTCTCACACACTCACTCTCCTGTCTCGCCATCTCTCACACTCTCTCTCTCTCTCTCTCTGTTTTACTCTCTTTCTGTGCTCGCCATGGATGCACCCAGCTGCTGATGTTGGCACAGGCCCCAGGTGGACCGGCCCTAGGCGTTGCGGGCCGATGCCCAGGCAGGCAGGCAGGCAGGCAGGCAGGCAAGCCTGGCACGAGTGTTGGGCATGGGCATAGGCTTGGGCACACTCTAGGGCCTTCCCCCTCCACTTCTTCTCTCATCACCCATGTGCTCATCTTGCTGTGAGGCCCAACAGCACGAATCTCTCTCTCTCTCTCTCTCTCTCTCTCTCTCTATCTCTATCTATCTCTGTTTTTCTCTCTCTCAGTTATACACATACACAAGTGCTTTCTCTTTCTCTTTCTCTCACTCACAAACATTCTCTCACAGTTTTTCTGTCCCAATGAGCTCTGTGAGGAATGTTTCAAAGGGTCATAAATAAATGAATAAATTCCCTTTTTGACGCATCTCAGACACCATTACCAGATGTTTTGTGTGTGTTTTATTTTGATGATGTGTTGTTTTAAAGTTGCAAGTATCAGATGGAACATTTAGCCTACTCAGTGTTTATAATTGACTTGAAGCCATTGAGGTTGAAACCATGAGTCAGGAAATTCATTGTGGCAATCATCTTCCTGCGCTGGGGTCTCTGTGGTCTATACGACTGCTTTAACCAAAGCATCACCATTTTAATCTAATGAAAGAACTATCAGATGTAAATGTATTTAACTTTAAGAGTGGAAAATGATAGTAATGGCTGTTTTGAAAGTTGTAGTTTATGAGGGCTATTGCACACCTCATAAATAGTTGATGAGAGTTTTGAACAAATGGATTCAATGCTGAACAGAGAGCTGGTGCTATAACAAACAGGAACGGTTGACACCCTGTTTGTGGCTTACACCAGTATCCATCTGTTGCAGAAAGTTGCAATTCAGTCCCTCCCTGCTGCATCTCATGCAAAAAGGACAAGCCGATGAAATGGCCATGAGATACTGAGAAGAGATGTCTCATACTGCAAGGATAGCAGCCGGTTTCACAGTTTATACATTTTATCCATTTACTTTCATTTTAAACTTGTACAAATTTGAGTATTTGAATTCTCTAGCTTTTCCAGCTGCTCGAGGCCTTTGCTTGCTTGTTTGAACCAGCCATGGTTTAGCAGTTGTTATCTTTGAAATGGAATTGTCTTCAGTGTATCTGAGCACACTGATGTATGTTTCTAATCTTATCTGATGTATCCAAAAGGATTTATGTTAATGGCTATTAATTGAATCCATTTGTATTTCCATAATGCATTTGTGTTTTTTAGACAGACAGGAAGTAACAGTTAAGTATGCAGCGTGATAGACAGCTCTTTGGTGGCTTGATGTCCAAACACCTTGACCAGACCATAAGAGCTGTGTGTAAGCACCATCATCTTCCTGAAAAGTATACAGAACATTGCTTAATGAATAGTAGAGTTATAGAGTTGGGGTTTTCAGTCATGTGAAAAAAAGCAAATGCTTTCCTCCCCATGCAGTTCTGTGTGCTGGAGGAGAAGAATAGGCCTAGATACTGCGTGATGGCCAAAGTACTCTCTGAGGGAGCATTTGAAAGCCTCCTTGAGTGTTATCCATGCTGTCCATTCAGAGTAGTTTACTCTCCACTCTACTTCCCGTCTGTTCTTTGGTCTGTCTTTTTTTTTTTTGGGGGGTGGGGGGGGTACGTCTGTGTATACATGTATGTATGTATGTGTGTGTGTGTATGGTGTTCAGGCAACGGTCTATCCATCCTCTGCTGAGACTGTGCTGTCGTGTGGGGGCTTTGATGTCCTGCACCCCTGCAGCAGTGAGTGGGTGACAGTCTTGACCCCCTGGCCCACAGAGAAGCTCAGTAAGACTGGGCATGGAGGAGGGCCCTACTGTAGCCCACCTCTGCCATGTTGTCTACAAGCACACACTTCTCTCCCCATTCATTGTCTGTCATTTCAGTCTCAGTACCATTCGTATGGGAAACCTCTCTATCGGAGCTTCTGTTATAAGTCCTGACGACTAAAATAAATTTTTTGTTTTGGTTGGTTTTGTTTTGTTTTTTTGTGACAGAGATTTTTCTGGTCTCTGTTTTACTAAAGGTTCTGTTAATATGTGCACCAAAATAGCTGCCCTAAGTAAGATTAATTTCAGTCCAAAAGGCACTTTAATGGTTAGTTTTATTGTGATAATTAGAAACACCCAGTAATTGCTTAACTGACTTAGTCACTGGACAGAAATCCCTCAATCTCTCAAATGTTACAGTGATTGGTGAAATGGCTGTGGTCTTGTTTATTTCATGACAAGATTTAGGGCGTACTAATTGATTGCCTCAATATGCAATAGGCATTCGGACCCAGAAATATTTTTGGCAGCTTTTGTTTGCCTTGGAAAGTGCAAGCACCACCACTCTGCTAGTGGATTAGAAGATTATATTAAGAGCTGTCAAAAGATGTGCTGTGGCCAGACCCATTTCTTCGCAAGCCTCTGGAAACCACTCGTGTATCACATTACATCACAATTGTACAATTCAAAATGTTTTGGCAAAAAGAAGAAGATAAAATGGATGTTTATGCATTTTGTTTCATGCTTAACCACATACAGACTGAAACATTTTTCGCTGTCAGACTAGCAGATGCTATTTAGTTTTAGTTTAGATGAAAGACATGACAGAAATGTGACTTATTGAAAATTGCACTAGATACTGTGTGCATGTGATGCAAGCACCAAGCAACTGCATACTAGCACAGTGTTTTGAGTTATTAGCGTTTAAAAGAGTTTTACAAGGAAACCTCTGTCAAATATGGCAAAGAAATATTTCCTTAAGCCTTTTCTAATCACCATTTGGAGGAGACTGCAAGACGTGTTGCATCACCAAGATAAATCCATAATTTCCCGGTGTCGACCTAATATCTGATATCTGCTGAAGCGTGTGCTTGCTTTTCTTTTGTGTGAGTGTGAGTGTGTGTGTGCGCGTGTGTGTGTACACATGTCTGTGTCTGTATATGTGTATGTGTGTGCGCATGCTATAATGTTGCAGCTTTTCTTTTTTTTTTTTTTTCCCAGTCTTCCTTCAGTGCTCCACTGTCCCTGCACACTCAGTGTTCCAGCCATTAATCTGTGCATTCACACACAGGCCTTGACTCCAGAGTAAGAACCTCTGTGTCATGAGCGCGTGTGTGTGTGTGTGTGTGTGTGTGTGTGTGTGTGTGTGTGTGTGTGTGTGTGTGTGCGCGCGCGCGCGTGCATGTGTGAGTGGGAGCAGGAGTGAAAGATAGAGAACACGTGTTCCAGTGAAAGATGACCAAGATATTACTTCTGAACAGTTTTATGACATAACATAACCGATGATGTGTAGGGTGTTGAACGCATTTTATATGGACTGTGCACTCATAAATGTTTGGCTAAACACTGGCACACACACACAGAAGTGCCCTCCCACTCCCACTTATAGAAATCACTTTGGTTCGTGTAGTTGGTCATAGTCTGGTGAAAGGACAATGGTTTCGTATTGCATAGCCACATGCATTTGTATGGCCCTCTTAAGGTCTATACTGTCAGCCACACCTCCTCCCCCTCCTCCTCTTCCCTCACCTCCACCACCAAACCCCCCCACCCCCCCTTCTCTCCTCTCCATGCAATCACCAGTCCCCTAGATTCGGAATGCAATCAGTCACGCACTATCACTGGCCCCCTATTTCTGGAGGCTTATCTCATGTTATTCTAGTGACGTTTTAGGCCTGTACGTCAGAGTTCACCAGAGTAGCAACCTACAGCAAATGTGTGTGTGAGTGTAGCGTGAGTAGTTAGTGTGTGTGTGTGTGTGTGTGTGTGTCAGGGCTTTCAGTGTCTCCACAACTTGCACAGCTTCAGCCCGTCAGAGGCCCAATGGCATCATCATCATCATGTCTGGTCCGTGGGGTTGGCACTGCCATTGTCTGTAAGCACCTTAAAGCATCATCAACGTGCCAGCAGCCAATCAAATTACTTCGCTTTTCAGCGGCAGCCATACATATAGGAAACTTTCTGGAGGTCCTTCAAAGAAAGACACAGTCTTCTGGGGTGACCTCACCGATAATTACTCCAGTGTTTGTTATTGTGCCTGGGGCAGTTTCGAGACTTCAGTGGGTTGTGAAAAGGGGAGGCCAAATAATTTCGAGTTTTAGTGGGAACGGGCAGCCTGTTGAGATAATGATACTTGCGTCTATTTTAGCACTGAGGGGTGTGAGTCACAACTTATTATTCAGTGATCAATTCCCTGTGTATGTGCTTTTGGACTTGACCTCTGTGCTGAGTAATGATAGGGTTTGGGAACCTAATGAAACAAACCTAACTGTAAGAGTTAAATAGTAAGAGTTAATAGTTGAATGAGTTTTATCGAGCATTTACTGATGTGTATTACCCATCTCCTCTCCCTTTCACTTTCTCTGTTCGTCTTTCATATTCTTTCTCTGTCTCTCATTCCTTTTTTTTCCTTCTTTCTCTTTTTCTTTTTCCCTCCCTTGTTTGCCCTCTCTGCAGGCCTATGAGTTGTCCACGTTGACGGGCACGCAGGTGCTGCTGCTGGTTGCTAGCGAGACGGGCCACGTCTACACGTTTGCCACCCGCAAGCTCCAGCCCATGATCACCAGCGAGACTGGCAAGGCGTTGATCCAGACGTGCCTGAACTCGCCCGACTCGCCGCCGCGCTCCGACCCCTCCACTGACCAGCGCATGAGCGCCACGGGCTTCGAGGAGACCGACCTCACCTACCAGGTGTCGGAATCGGAGAGCCTCGGCGAAACCAAGGTTAGTACCATCGTGGTCTTGACATTTTAGCACTAGTTTGCAATGGTGGACTGGCTTGAGCTCCTCAGGTTGTTGTTTTCAAGTTTTGGTACAAGCAGTTCTGCTAAGGTTCTGTTCAAAATGTAGGTATGGCTCAGGTTCATCTGAAGAATGTGAGCTTGATTTGAGTTAACGTGAAGTTTTTCCTCTTTCTTGATTCATAGTTAGACATGAGGGATTATTCTGATAACTTATCTTGTCCGTAAGTTACCAACTAGGTAATAATCGGTTTAATTTTAGGGTATAGCCACTGGTGAGTCTTTCTCACATTGATGTAATTGATTTATTTCATACTGAGTTTGGATTCTCTGTCAGTGCCGTGTATTTTGAAAGTGTCCCGATAGAAATGTCATAGAGACTGGTTTTATCTCTTTAAATGTAGTTCCAGAAAAAAGGCAAATGTATTGCCACGCAAGTCTCACAGGAGTCAGTATGCACTGCGAATACGAAGTAAGGTCAGTATTCTGGTTAGGACATGATCCTGTATAATCCAATTACCTGTGTGAAAGAGTAGCGTGCAACAGGAATATTTCTGTTAACATATCAGTCGCTATATTCCAGTTAGGTCGCTGACGTAGATTCTAAAGTTACTTTGTATTGGATGCGTCATGCCCAAATGGGAATAACCGCTCCGCTATGGACCATTTTCCGATTAAGGTGTATGCATGACCCTGAATTCCATTTAATTCAGATATAACTCAGAGGGTTTATTTGGGTTTTTAGAAACCAGAATACAGCCCAATTCAAAAGATGATAAACCGGAATATTCCCTACATGTAACCGTAGTCGGTATAGAGTAGAGCCAAAGAGAATGAGATGAGAAATTATTTCCTAGGAGAAGGGGTTGCTTACTTCTTTTCAAAAAGTGCAGTTGGAGGCCACAGAGGCCTGGTGTGTGATGTGAATCTTCAGCCACAGCAGGTCAGGCTAGGCGCTCCATTTAAATCAACTTAGGCTCTTCAGCTGCAGAAAATGAGTTATGGATGGATAAAGTGCTATCTCTTTTTTTCTTTCTTTTTCTCTCTCTCTCTCTCTCTCTCTCTCTCTCTCTCTCTCTCTTGGATGAGCCAGTTCAGAAGTAATCATTTCTCCCCTGATAGACCTGCCAGCGTGTGCAGACATTCCCAGTGGTGCATGGTCATACCTCACCCCTTCAGACACCTGACTGGTGGCTGCGTTGACGGAGCGGCGTGGCAGATCCGCTGATGGATTTACTGCATGTCCGTAGTCAACTAAGCGACAGCCACAGCTAATGGGTTTACATGGGACGCTGCCAACAGTTCTGTCTTTATCAAAGACAGGAGTGTCAAATTACAGAAACGTACAAAAAAAAAGCGTTGATAATACAAATAAAAAAAAGTATACTTTGATATATCACAAAGAGCTTTGGGGACGAGAACAAATAGTTTAACTTTAGGGAATACAACAGATTTAAAAAAGTCTTTGTAGGAAGCGAAAGCTTTTATATCCATCAGAGTGTGGAGGTTCAGTGAGTAAGTGATGGTGACAGAGATGTTTATCATCACGGTGGTGCTAATGATGTGAAAACCCCAAAGAAGTCATGGGCTCGCCACCAAGTCCACACAGCTAAACAGCAGCACATAAGCAAGGGCTTTGAACTTTAAATGAACTTTAGTTTTGTGCGCATGGTTTTGTTCAATAGCGCAGTAAATCATTTTTAATTAGCCAATCCAGCCTGTTTGCCTTTTTGCAGGCTGTTGAGGTTTAGTAAGAAGGGACTTGGTAAAGCCATTTAGCTTGCTGTTTTGTATTCTGTGACAACGTCCGTCTGTGGTGAACTTTACAAAGTGCAGAGCATCTGAAAGCCTTTGACAGATCTTCTTGGCTCTGGAATTGTGGTGATTCTATCTTTATCTCCATAAAAGGATGGGAGCTTTTAAAATGCATCAGGTGCATTGTCTCACTTTCTCAGAAGCATTTCCAATTTGCTCTGTATTGTAGTGTTAATCATGGGAGATGGCTGTGTGTGTGTGTGTCTGTGTGTGTGTGTGTGTCTGTGTGTGTGTGTATCTGTTAGTGACCTCAGACCACCTGGAACTGTGAATTATCCGTTATCATCCCCTCCGTCTCGTTCATTCACTACCTGCAACCCACACACACTTGAACTCCACCAAAATCTAGTCCACCGTTGACCATCACAGCAGCCTACCCCAGTACATTCAGTTAGCACCAAACCACTGTCTTATGCATGACTGTGAGCACAATCATTAAACCAGCCACAAGGGCTTTGCCAGCCTATAGTTCCCCAGATACGCATGCCTTCCTTGTGGTGCCGCCACCACCACACCTGTGTCGCATGGGGCCTTGACCAAAATACCAAGCTGTCAGTTGTGCTGCCCCCAACCACACACACACACACACACACACACACACACACACACACACATACACACACCCAATCCATATGGCATCACTGCACAGGTGGCGAGCTTTCCAGAAGGTCATTGCCTTAAGCAGTGGCTGTCCCCACACCCGGCTGTGGAAAGAAGGCAACACACACTCTGCATCAAATGATCTTCATCTGTTGAAAACTTCATCCCATGTCCATCTCCACCTATTACAGTGGAGACCCAATATGAGTCCTCCATTTGTCATATGCCGGAGACGAGGGACGCTTTAATGATAATCACAGTTAGTTTGATCAGCATTCAATTTAGTCCACAGTTATTTAACACAATGCAACAGTTAAATAAGCATGTTTAATTTATTTTAACTCTTAAAAAGACTTTTAAGCTGAATTTCATTGGACTTCCCACAATTTTCCCATGGATTTCCCTACCTCTGGTGTATAAATAGATCAATTGGTACACAAACCAAAATAAAAGCTTTATAATGTAACCATACTTACAGTGTGGAATGCAAAAGAGTAATATTTATTTTGTAATTTGTATTTTAAATTTTTTTATATTGTTAAGTGGAATTACAGTAATCACGATTGAATTGTCATGAATGGCACAGCCCAACCATACACTGTCTGCATATCCACACACGGTTCCCACTAAGGCTTATGGTTTCATTGTCAGCATTCACAGTCAATACAAGGTCTCAAAGGGCTGACCTCCCTGACTGGACCATTGGACACGAGCAGAGATAAGCGGCTGGCAGGTTCTCCCCCAGGTGTTACTGTCCCTCTCTTCAGAAGCTCCATGGAGGAGAATCCATGGAGCCGTAATAAGCAGCGCCGTTCCACCATCGGTACCGTAACTATACTTCTCCACAGCACACCAAGCTGCCCTCGGCCTGGCCTGCGAAACTAAAAAGCCCTACGCACTCCCATCACGGGGGCCCGTCGATATCGTTCTCATCGGCTCTCGACCATCCCTCTGTGCTTTCCTCTGTGTCTTATATTTATACATTATTCCACTCCTGGGCTCATTATAAATATTCCTCCCCCCGGGGGACACTGAGCTGGCCCTGGTGAGTCCCTCTCGCTCAGACACACTTGAGCACTCTCCGCTCATTGATAAAATTTGATTCGGTCTCCATGTCCTTATATGGTATGGTTTCCCTGCTCGCTCTCTTGGCCGGGGCCCCTCACATTCCTTATAAGCAGCAGCTGTCTCTGGATCGCTCTTTTTTTTTTTTTTTTTTTTTTTAATTTTTGTTATTTAGTGGATTGGTGTGGTGTGGTGGGTGTGTGTGTGTGTGTGGACTGCTGGAGTGGGGGTCGGGTGGGGGGTGTTGTGGGTTGTCTGTATTATGCCAAGGGAAACCAAAACTGGTCTTTCTCTCCTCCTCTCTCTCTCTCTCTCTCTCTCTCTTTCTCTCTCTCTCTCTCTCTTTCCCTGTCTCTTTTCATGGGGGGAGGTTTGGTCATTGAGGGCAAACCGCACAGTTGTGTTGTTCCTAGGGATGGAGCTCAGGAGCAGGCTTTTGTTTGTTTTTCAAAAAGGTCTGGGGGAAAGGGAAGCCTTGCCATGCAACACACACACACACACACTGCAGTTTTATAGACTTAAGAGAAACTTACATTCACTTTGTTCTTATGGAACTGGATGAACTCCTGGGTCCACTGATTTTACTGAAAGTGTGCATGTGTTTATGTGGGCATGCAGTGTGTGTGATTCTTCGAGACACTGGCTGATGTGAATTCGTTTAGCGCACTCACACATGCACCTCTCTCTCTCTATCTCTTGCTTTCTCATTCTCTCTCTTTCTCTCTCTCTGTCTCTCGCTCTCTCTCTTTCTCGCACTCTCTCACTCTCTCACTCTCTCTGTCTCTCGCTCACTCTCACTCTCTCACTCTCCCTCTCTCTGCTCCTCTCTGGGAGTCACATGATGGCAGTTGATGGAAAGCAGAGTCCTGCATCTGATCCGTGTGCACAGTTGGGAGACCTTCTTTCCCCCGCTGTGATTTACACTGTTAATGTTCAAGTGACGTGTTGTGACGCTGTGTCAGCAGCATATAGTAGGGAGCTTTTTCAAATGATTACGACTAAGCACCCACCAAAACAAAATCGAACAACTTCAGACTCTCAGAAAAACTGTGTACATCTTAAAGCAGGTTTAAATCATATTGATATTCAGGTGACATTTATGAGTCAGTAATTCAGTGTGCAAATGTAACTTTTCCCATAATAATGTGAAGAATAAGTTCAGATGAACAGATCCTTTCCTCAGGGCTTTTTCCAGGGGCACTATAATTTATATGTGAGTTATGTAAAAGAGACTATGTTGGAAAATGACCAAGAAGGATAGCAAAGGGAGTGAGTGTGTGTGTGGGTGTGTGTGTGTGTGTGTGTGTGTGTGTGTGTGTGTGTTTAATTTAGTGGTTGTTGTCTGTCTTTCCATCCCCCCCTCCTCTCTATTCCTTCATTATTTGTACTTTACCTCTCTCTCTCTCTCTCTCTCTCTCTCATTCTCTCTCTCTCTCTCTCTGTCTTTGTCTTCATCTCTCTAGAAGCATCTCTACTCTTCTCATGTCTTCGCTTCATCATTATATCCACATATATCTTTCAGCTCATCTTCAGTGCTGCGCCTTTTTTGTTTTAATCTGTTTGATGGGCGAAACATAATCTGGTTTTGACAGATCTTGCTCCGTCAGCCCCATGGTATGTGTATTTAGAGCTCGACACAGAGTTGAGATCAAGGTGAAATCTCTTTAGTCGTGGTTAAACTCCTCAATGGTGCAACGGACCAGGCTTGCATACAAATGAAGAAAGACATCCCTTGCACACTCAGTCTCACACACACACACACACACACACACACACACACACACACACACACAGTGTTGGGAAAGTTCACTTTCTACATGAACTAGTTCAGTTCATCGTTCACAAATTTTAAAATGAACTAGTTCAGTTCATAGTTCATAATTCAAATTTTTTAATTTCGTTCACAGCTC
>JAVQKI010483393.1:0-12484 GCA_036025975.1 Nematalosa erebi | reverse complement strand
ATTTCAATCAGTATCATCCTCCTCTGATCATCACAGCATGGCCCCTCGCATAAAAAAACATATTATAGCACAGTAGCACAAGGAAGCACAACTAAATGTACAGTCTATGTGAAGATATGGATGCATGCACAGGCCAAATGTGTATGTGTGTCAACCCTAAATAAAAGTCAACTGAAGATCTAGAGGTACTAGAGTTACACATTAGGTACAACATTACCTTTATTAAATATAAGGTACCAGGTCAAAAGATTCAGAACACTGTATCACATTGCACAACAATTTGCCATGAAAGTATGCATGACCAACATTCACTGTGTAATTTTGACAGATAACATCCCTTCACAAATTAGTGTAACACATCCCAGGATATCTGCAGCGTAACATCAATAAAGTGCAAAACTATACACTGACTTGAACAAGACGAAAAAAGTGCAGAGAACAAGAGTTTAGCCTTTTGAAGTGTGGGCTGTTCATTTGATTGTCTCATCTGATTGTCATTTGATTGCCTTAGGTTTTAAATATAATTCTTAAGAAGTCCACTGTGAAATGGAGTTCGAACTTTTGATGAACAGCCCACCTCCTATCGCCCCGAGCATTCCGAAATACAGCGCTTTTAGCAGATGCTTAACAGGCTTAATATGCAAGTACTAAGGGCATAGCGTCACCCATGCAAAGAAATCACTATTTAAGTATTTTTACACCATTAACAATGCTCAAAGTAGCTCCACACATTGGTAGAATTCCAAGGTCCCTGACATTTTAAACAAGGCACTGAGGACTTTGTGGGGTGTTTCAATACACCCCAAGTCCATTTCACACCAGACTTATCCTTTAAGGCTCTATGTTCAATTAGTTCGTAAACAGACAGTAGGAGCAAAAACTGTTTGCATTGATGCTGGTGGCATGCACTACTCATCTGCTGTCCTGTGTCAGTGTCACTCGCCCACTATCCCCTTACATTCATCATGTTCCAAACCTAACTATAACCTCAAAACAGCATTGGAAAGTGTTGCAGGTCAGTAGACAAGTGGCATGGGACAGAGGTGACATAATACATTGACACAAGACTGTTTGCAATTGGAGGAGATGGTAGAGTGCTGTAGTGTTGTGTGCCAAAACAACCAGTCAGTACAGTTTTTAGCAACTTAAACTGAAAAATAAGGTTACTATAGCTTACTTCAATTTTTTAAAAAAGACATAAAATCTTTCTTATGACTTTAAGAAAGAGAAATAGTTTAGAGTTATATGATGGTTTGTTGGAGGACAGCAGCTGATTGGCCAACTCCAAAGGTGAGAAAGTCCAAAAAGGTCACAAATTTACTTTTAGAGGGTAAATCCTTACCAGTTCCCCCAGGGCAAAGACCCACCACTTTACCCTGTCCAACTGCTAAAAACAGCCCATAATCTAGGTTACTTTGCAGTCTACTTTCGTAGCTCAGCATACCATTACACTTCATCTTATAGCATTATCCAACATGTAGCACTCAGACTAGTACTAGCAAGTAAATATTACAACTTTGATCCTTCTGAGGATGAAAAGAACGAAAGTCATAGTTATGACAGAAAATAATGTACTTGAGCTATGTTGGTAAAAACGTGTTAGGAAGCTTGTCAGGGCCTTCTTAAAAAAACAAAACAAGCAAACAAAAAAAAAAAACATATTTTATTCACAAGGAACGTTTTCCTTGTCTATGTTCTTGTTCCTGGGCACATGTGGGGTTGCATGTCTGTGGAAAACAACGAGAGACATCAGTGTGGGCAGGGTTTAGGTTGTTAACCTGAAAAAAGGATTAGTACGGTGTGTTGAGATTTGCAGTAGGATACCTAAACATTAAAACTATTAAAATACCAATTTTATTAGTACCAAAAGTTTTGAAATTATGTATCAATAAGGTTTTATACATTTATTTTGATCATACATGATATAGTTTTATAGTTATAGAATTTAACACCACTCATGCTGTTTGGCCAATTATTTTACTTTTATCATTTATGTTAAGGTTTTCGCCGGTATTTAAAGTTAAGATTTTTGCCATTCAATGCTTGTATAGCCTATGTTTATGCGTGGTATGGTTATAACACTGCAGTGCAGTTACTTACATATCTTTGGCGGGTTTCCCACTGAGCTTGCGTGAACATGGAGACAGTATGCTGTCTGTTGGGCTCCTAATTTCAGTCCTATAGGAAGGGCACAAAATGTAACTTGATGTAGCCTACAGTACGTATGTCAAACAGTTCTAACTGTATAACACATCTGCTTTAAAGAAAGTTTTAAAATGTAGTTGGTAAATGGTTTACTCACGTTGCTTGTATTTTCTTTCTCCTGGTTAGGCTTGGGGTAGGTGGCTGTTGTTTGTGATGACGAGCATGCAACTGCACCTCTTTTGCATTTCTTGAATCCATTTTATGTCTTACAGACAGTTAATTGTACTCTAAAGCAAAATTTTAACAAATTCTTTCAACGCCCTTTTACCTAAAGGTTTCTCACAGTATGTTTACTTATAAACACAACCATATGCATTTGGTACTGTTCCATTCTAATTTCAATAACTCTTTAAAAGATTCAAGAAAAAAAAGAATGCATCGTGAAAAACAAGCATATAATTTACCATAAATTTAAGTATCGCTCATATTACCTGCCTTTTGTTCAACAGGTTGCTCTCTTTATCGGTGTGAAGCTGTTCTGAAGCCGTCCAGCTGTTTTGACCAAATATTATTTGGTTTTGCCTTTCGAAGGTGGCGCTATGTGACGTTTTTCAAATAGGAGCGCGCAATTGGTTGTCGTCAAGCAAAACAAGTCACATTTTCAGATTACCAGAGGAAACTAGTTTTTCTTGTTGGCTGGCTGAGAAAAAGGTGACATTTCAATACTTTTAAAAATAAACTCGCCAATTGGATTTCCCTTAAGCTACTGATTTTCTATCTGTTAAAGTATAACTGAAAAGAAATTAACACAACGAGTACGTGCGGCGGGCACCCAATGTTAACGGTTTGTCCACATCTACAGTTAAGTCTCTTCATGGTTTGCATCAGGCCCATATCGATTTATAGGAATGATGAACACCGGTAGCGACAGGGGTCTTCCCATAGAGCCCCTGTCGGAAAAGACTTGCGCCCAACGTGGGGCTCGAACCCACGACCCTGAGATTAAGAGTCTCATGCTCTACCGACTGAGCTAGCCGGGCTGCATACCTTTATAATAGACTACCAATTAGCCTAATAATTAGCAATAGTTTAAACTACTACGAACCACCAACTGTAGGGTATCATCCTTCTTTTACTGTCTATGGTATCATCAGAGCCCGTCTACTATTACACTTCCTGATAATGTTTAGCCTAGTCTATCATCAGTTCGGACCCATCAAAAATGTGCAAATGTACTACGTTTCATGTAGGCTGAAAACAAAAATTACGTTTGTGCACTTTCACTAACCTTAGTTCGATTTTAATAGACAGTTCGACCTACTCATCACATAAGTCACCGATCTTACTGCCCATGCATCCGCGGCGAAACAAGTTTGCTGAAATAAGTACAAATATCTAAGAAACGTATACACTGGCTACTAACAATGAAAGTTGAAGCGTTAGCCTATTCAAACATCACAGTCTTTACAATGTACGAGGCTTTTTGGGTTCTACATTTGAAACCAATTGTGCCCCCTCGTGGTTAACCGTGCCATGCATATATTCGTTATTAATATGGGATTGAATTTACCCAAAACCCTGAAGCAATTTGGGATTATGGGTTGCTTTGGATTAGAACACGCCACTTCCAATACCATACTTTCACGAAGATCTGGCAGGCGGCATAGCCAGCAAACACAACCTTGAGGGGTAGTGTGGCCAACCCACACATTAAACCTGAATAGCAGGCTCACCCCGATGAAGCCCTTGCCTTTGGGCTTACCACGGGCTCTCTGTGGGCAGAACCACTTAGGTATCCCCCAGAACGCCCATGAAGAGCCCACATTCTTGAGGGCTGAATGAGGGCAGCCCATGCAGGGTCAGTGCGGGCCTAGTTAGGGCTATAAGGGATAAGTAAGGGATACCTGTGCGGGGCCAGTACTAGAGAGGGTAAAATATTCAATGGTCTTTGCCAGCACTGTGGGGTCAATCTCATGGTCCAAAGTGGGCCCAAAATGGGCCTGTGCAGGCTTACTGGTTGAGTATGCTCTCCACAAAAAAAAAAAACTCTGCCTGCAGAGAGGGTCTACCATGCACACATGTCTAAAACCAGTTGAAAATACAAGGGACTACAACGAGAACAATCTTTCAGACGAAAATTGACATTAAACTGGCTTCTGAACAACAATTGTTTCATGCCTACCATATGGGCTGTATGACATAATATCCCTTATTTGTGTGTACACCACTTCGTTTGATAGGACTATTCACTTGACAATGTTATCCTGACAATTTACACTGTAAAACTGTAAAAAATGTACAGGAATGTACAGGCAAACTCGTTGGTTAGCCCTTGTCAAAATGCTTAACATATTCAGAATAAAAAATCAATAAAAACTATAGGCTGTGGTTTTTATAGGGCTCTGTATCACGGTCTGTAGGCCTATACATTAATATTATGTCAAGTCTGTTCTTTATGGTTCAGAGTTGGCACGGTCAATTGCAGACGTGAGGAGACTTGGATGACAAAAGACGACAAGAGATAACAACAAAATTCCAATCAACAGCTGTATCAGAAAACTTATGGTCAGAGCATTACCAAGGACATACATTGAGACGATTAAGATGGCTTGGCCATGTGCTGAGGATGGAACAAGACAGGGATCCCAAGCAGGGGGTAGTGGAGGCTAAACGAAATGCAGTTTACTCACCTCTCAAATTTCAGAAATAGAGTTTATCCACCTCTTAGTACAGTTTATGCACTAAATGCAGCTTTTGACATTAAAACCATTGCATTATCCATATTTACAAAAATGTACAATAGAACATCTAATATGAGCAGTATAGTACAGTTTTATTAACAACAAGATGCCTTTACTGTTGCTGTGCTGCCAATCGTCGTTGTGTTGGTAGTGCATGCTTTATCGTTTTCCTGCAGTTGGCTGTCTCTCAACTGGAATCCGCCTTCCCCTTGTCAGTCAATGGTGACTGTAAGGCCTCAAGGTTGCAATGTAAACAGGAGCAACCTCCGGATAAGACCGGTGTAGAAAGAAAGTGGCTAAATTATGTCTTGCTTTTCAGTGGTGAAAAAAAATGTATTTTTTTTACCTCAACTGATTTTAATCCTCACACAGTCCTATTAAAATTGTACTGATTGACAGTTCATTGTTACTACCCTAGGAAACAGTATTGTCAAAAATGTATATAGATATTCCTCACAATGTACTCCATAGTGGTTGCTGGCCTAAGGTTTTAAGTAAATCGCCAGAACTGACAGGAGCTGTTCACTCTGGTGGTGCTGAAATACGTCTTGCCCTTAGGCAAGGCCCTCACTAAATATGAGAGGTACAAATACTAGAGTCATACCAGCTCGGCCTCTTGGTTCGAAAGACCCCTCAGCTGAATACCAAGATTAATATAAATCTCCCTCGCCTGTTGATTTTTAGTGAATATCTCAGACAGCAGAAACCTGGAAGGATTGAGTATGAGGAAGAGGAAACATCAAAGACAAGCCCATGTATTGTATGTATCACAGGCAGAGGAGGTGGCTGACATTGAGAAATCCTACCAGTCGCTACATGCATCTTGATTGACAGACAGCACAGATAGAGGCACTGGTCATTGCAGCACAACAGTGAACCCTGAGGACAAGATCAATGTGGGATCCTCTATGCAAGACAAGATGCAAGGAAGAGGTTACGTAATGGAACCCTGAGAGGTTCCAACAAGATGATGCAACAGCAGGATGCAAGATGATGGCAGGCAAGGCAAACATGGAGCGCCACAACCTGGTGGCTGAGATAGTGTATGGAAGTGTGTATAACTGAAAGTCCCAAAGTCAAAATGAAAAATACTGCTGAAAGTGATCAGTAATGACCAAACCAAGGTACTATGGGACTTCAAGACACAGGCTGACTATTGGGTAGTGGCCAACCAACCAGACCTAGGACAAGCAGGATATGATAGCTGTGGTAACATGTCGCAGTACTAAGTGACAGCAACATCAGACAGAAGGAGCATGAGAAACTGGGTCTGGGAAAAGAGTCCGAGAAGATGTGGAAGGTGAAGGCAACAGTTGCCATGGTGCCGCCACATTCGGATGCCTTTCTGGTTGCTCCGCCTAACTTGTGCATTTATTTATTGTTTTACCTTTTATTAACCCCCAATTTCTTTCATTCATCCTCTGCATTGATTACATATGATGGCATTACACTCAAAAACTTTGGAAATGAATTGCCTTTTTTGTTTCGGGATGTTTTAATTTTTATCACAATTTCACTGCATTTTTTAAACTCAGTAACCATGTGCATGTGACAATAAACCTCCTTGTATCCTTGAATCCTTGTTCCAGTGATCATAGGGACATTGGATGCAGTGATTTCCAAACTGAGTGAGTGCCTAAAGCAGATTCCATGAAGAACATCTGAGCGTTTAGTTCTTTATTTAGAGGCCTTCTGCAAAGCTGAAAACTACAAATCATCTCACAATTATCAAGTCAACAATATATCACTGATCAAACCTGTATTGTTACCATCAGGTATAGTCTATCATCATCATCAGCTATAGTGAATCTGATCAGCTGTCACTTTTATTTTCCCCTGTGCTTATTGCAGAGCTGACCCACTGACACAAATGCCCATTTCTTCTTTTAGTGCCATCTAGTGGACATTTGTATAATGGCAATTTTCCCCTTGTTACCAAAAAAGATACATTAGTCTAGCCGAGGTGGTGTAAACTGACACATTTTTAATGGCATAATTTGTAAGTAATATTGAAACTGAGAAAGGCATTTTATATTAGCCCTATGAGAGTCCTGGTTAAGAATTACCATCATGCAAGGTTATACAAAGTAGCAACAGCATTAGATAGGCTATTTGTTATAGCCTATGTCAGACTATTCAAGTTAATTTTGTCATCTTGCACTGCATCACATCAACCACTATTTATCCTAGGCATTTAAAGCAACACCATGGAGTTTCTGGGGTAACAATAGTGAATGCACTATAAAAGGCACTTACAACCTTACAAACAATTCTTTAATGGTACTGCTAAGATGCTAATTGGTGTTTGATGGCAAAACAGTCAACAATGTTATGAAGTCGTATTCTGTGGTAGTTTCCTAGCTTTGAAATTTAGACATACCCTCGCAGTTAACAAATGGTTTTGCTATGCAGGTACCGGTACGTCTAAAACCTAGGGCCTCAGTAGTTTTCCCAAGTTTGGTCAGACCATAGTCACATTGCTCTATCTTTGTATGAGTTGCCTAGACGTACTCTAGAGGTAACTTATTGAGGATATTGAGTGCAGAGGCAATTTGAACAACCGCTGATTCCAGTTCTTGTACTGAGCACGGTCTATCAGTAAAAGCCAGACAGCACATTTTGATGTAAAGTTTGGCTGGTCAGGCTAGTGGTTTCTTACCCTCTGTTTTTATTTAAAGAAACAAATTGTCCGATAAAAAGAATACCTTAAATCCTGTCAAAAAGTCACACAGTGTAAAATTAAACTAATAAATGAGAGAGCACTGTTTGCATTCATCCCATGCTATGACAGCAGAGAGGACTTCTGTTATTCTATGACCCATATTAAGTTTGAGCAATATTAAAAATAGCCCACTGTTCACCAACAGATGTCTGTAGCATTCAGACAACACAACATTGTTATTCCACAGAGTAGCCTACAAACAAAAGTTCCTGGCCCGGCTATTTTACACTTTCAAATATGCACAAAGACCGGTGACAGAAAATTAACCAAACAACATTGACTTGTAGAAACTTGTGGATTTCCATGAGTGACCTTGAACAACACATATTTAAAAACATGTTTCGTCATGTCAGAACAGACTCAAAACCTTATGTGACATACAGAACTGTACTGTTTACACTGTGCCCAAAATGACAGCATTTTTCATTCTGTCAACAGGATGTAACAGGATGACAACCTAGAAATGGAAACCATGTGTCTAACAGATTGAAATGTTGGGATATGGCTTAAGCTTTTTCCCCCCTATCCACAGGATACAAAACATATGTTTTCATCAAGAACCGAAAATAGGGTCATAAGCAACAGACGTCATAGACCAAGTGGGGTAATCCCCCTAAGGACATAGCTCTCATTTAGAGTCTGTCAGTTCCTTCCTTCACGTTGCCATAATTGTTTTGTTTTTCTTATTTGGAAGTGATCCAGGTCACATCAAGTCTATTTTTTAAAAGGCAACAACACAAAATTAGGACACTGTGTAAAATTGCCTCCTGTAAAGTTAAAGACCATGAAATGCTTGCTTTTTGAACAAATTATAGCAGTCTTTAGAATGGAATGTGCCATCCTAAGACTGACGCTCGTGCTAAGATTAGCTGAGTAAATGATGCTTGGAGACAGTGGAATGCCAAATAAAGCATTAGGGGTGAACTTGACTGTTTAGAGGGCATGTGAAGCAAAGAAGTGGCTACACCTGGACTGAGTTAGACATGAAAATTGACCGTCTTTCAGGCCAACTTGAAGGCATTGTGTTTTTTTTTTATGAAATGTCAATGTGACCATCCAGTGTGAAGAGGAATGAATACCTTTGAATGATTTAAGCTAAGGCTCTTTCAATCTGTGTGTACTGTGTGAGTGTGTGTGTAACTATTGCATACATTTGACCTACTGTTGCCCATTGTGGTTGCGTAATGCTACAATATGTTTAGACCATAGAAAGCTCTTAGAACAAAACAACAAATAAATATATGATAATGATCACTTCAAAATGTCACAGCAATCACTGCAAGTCTACAAATCAGTAACAACAAATAGAACCCAACAGGAATACAGCAAGACTTGGGGCTGTGATGAACGTTTAATGGACTCCAACCACTCCTAATCGGATTCAGAATAATTGCTTTTTGCTGACTGCAGGATCCTGTAAAAGCCAGCCCCTATGAGCTTACTCATGTTTTACGGCATCTAACTCTCACAGTTTTGCTGACATTGCTTCTCTTGTTTAGGAAAAAAAAAAAAAACAGCTCTCCTTTCCATGTTGTCTGGAAAACAGGTTGTTTCCAACTATACATCAACACTGTGAATTCCTTAGAGACTTTAAGTGAAGTTTAATGTTAAATGCTTGGTTAAATGTTTATATTTATGTTGCATCTGCAACTGGTGGTCAGGGGCTCCCCGAGGAGGATCTTTCTTTGTACTTTGCATTCATTCATTTTCAGCCCTGAATACAGCTGTTTACAATTAAGAGAACAAAGCATATCTTAAACCAATTTGTGTCTAGTTTATGGTAAAGCAAACTAAATAAATTAGGACTGAAGACAAAAGCTAATCATAATACCACATATTTCTGATGTGCATCAGATGAAGGTCAATGACGTATGCACATACATACCTACAAACCCTTCTTTACAGACTGGTAATACATTCAGCGGGATGTAAAAGCAATGAAAAAGCACCTTCATTCTTTTCCAATCAGGGGCTGAACAAGACAACCCAGATGTCCCTCTGCCATCTCCGGCATGTTTTGTGTATGTTTTTTTTTATACAAATCCTTTTCTCCTTGTGATCTTAGGAATGGTTAAACGATGACTATCGGCTGTGGCATAAAACAGGGCTCAATTACAAAACACATTTAAGGACCACACATGCAAACACACACACATACACACACACACACGCACACACACACACACATCTCATCCATACAATCTTTCTGCATTCCTGTCATTATGCGATCAAATTCACATAAGTCACATCACAAGGATACACATGTCCAGGCCAGAGTCATATAGTCTCACTGCAATAAAGTCTTTTCCTGGCCTAAAAATAAACATTTTACTCCGCTATCCTGAATGCCCCAAAGTAACTCCCCTCAGCCTCAGGGTCCAGCATCCAAGCATTGGAAACGCTGACATAGAGGCCATCTCCTGCTCTCAGTGCCACACTACCACCCTGCTGCTGGCAGGACATATGATATCCACTGGGCCTCCAGCGGTGGGTGCTACCCGTCTTCATGATCAAAGTTGGCCGGGGGGGAGAACCGCGACTGGGCCGCTCCAGGAATATGTACTGGATCAACTGAACTGGGCTCGGGGTCGGCACCATGTGATGGCCCAGGTTTGATGAGTCGGGATGAGATGTAAGGCTCTGTTCTGGATCATTGTAGTAGCGAAAGCAGGTCTGGGCATATATGTAATAACGACCAGGTTTTCGGAACAAGATTCGTCCATCATGGTATTCGAGCTGGGAAAGGTGACCTTGGTCAGCATTCCAGTGGACTATGGTGGCAGGGACTTCTCCTAAACACAAAATATGTCCTTTGTTACACAGTACAGAATAGTCCACTGCACATTAGCCCAATCTAAAAAAACTGGTAAATTTACCCAAAATTGTTGCCTGGTACCCTTTAAGCAAGTACACATACATAAAACAATCAAAACTAAAGATTGATCTGTGAGGAGACGAATAGCCTATTCATTAAAAGTGTCAGGCCTATCACAGAACCACAACAACTCCACTCCTCATTATGAAGCATGCAGACTCACTCTGGCCATTAAAACTTGGGGGTCGTATGGGTAGATGAGCCACAGGTGTCCTGCTCCTTTGCCTTCTATGAATCCGGGACTGATGCTTCTGTTGGGGTTCCGTGCCAGTCTCTTCCATAGCTGGACCTCTCTCTGTCCCATGTGCCTACCAAGGAGAGAGAAAAAGGTATTTATGGAAAAATGTATTTTCTCTTTAAAATCAGGATTGGCAATTCACAAGACAGAGTATGATTGTGTTTACTTGAGTTGCTAATCCAAAGGGTTTCAAAAGTTTCATACGTTTGTTTCTTTCCCGAAAAAGCTGATGTTCTTGAAAGAGGCATGAAGCCGTCTCAACGGTAAGATGACATCATTTTGACTCGGGCATCATTTTTTTCTGTTAGAAACTGGCACCTTGTAAGGAGTACCACAACAAAGGTAACTAGGGAAAACTAACACCTTGAACACCTGGATGGCGTCCTGTAGAGTGTGTGGGTGGTGAAGAACATCATAAAGCTATACGCAGTGTCCAGCTGTTTGATGCGCTGCCCAGACCTTGCGTGCAATGCCTATCCTGAGTCATTCTCCACATCAAAGCAGCCACAGATGTGTAGGTCTGTAGCATATGTAAAGTGTGAATAACGCAATACTACAGGAATCTGTGTTTCATGAAATTCATTTCCACTAGGCTAACCAACTGAAAATCTTGATAAAACATTTTAGCAGTGTGAAATCTCGGAATCGTTCAGTTAACGACGACAGTCCTACCCTCAAAACAAACTCTTCTGAAGTTAAGCCATTTCTTCGGGAAACAGACATAACATTCTGGCAGTTTAAGCTATTCCGTGATTGCACCCTAAATAGCGTATTAAGTGAAGACGAGTTAAACAGCACTCGAATTTGGATTACACAATTCAAATAATAAAATAAAATAAATAAATGGCAAAAATTTGGAATAACCAATCACTTGCCTGAAAATGGCCTGTTAGGTGCATTCCAACCATCACGCAGCATACAATTTGCGTTACTAACATGATGGATATGATGATCGAGATGGATCCTCTAGAAGTAGTCAGGTACGGCTGAATAAATCTTGAAGTACGGGGTTCCATGCTTAGCATATGTCTTGGTAATACACAACCGGAGAAAATACTCGGGATATGGAGAAGTAACCAGACTTCGAGGGTGTCTATCATGCTCGTCGAGTCGCCGCGCTGCTTTCAAAATACAGCGGCGGAATGCCCATCCCTCTCTCTCTCCCTCTCTCTCTCTCTCTCTCTCTGTCGTGCAAGCGTCGTAGTGAGAGAAACTGCAGATTTTTAAAAACGGAAGAGTGAATGAAATAGAAGGGGGGATGTAGGATTGACTGATATTTTTTTCTGACTGACTGGATAAAAACGTCACTTTGCAACAGTTTTATTATGCTTCTATAGGCTACTGCTTTGCAACGTGGTGTCAAACAGAAAATTGCAATTTTGGATTTTTTGGGACACAGGCAAGGACAGAAATCCTTGAAATGTTGGGGAAAAATCACCTGGTCACTTCAAGTCCAATAGATTCCAACATGTAGGCTATCGATTATTTTGTCTTTCATTAAAGGCAACCTTTAATCCAGTCCTGGCTGGGTATCAGTGTTTTCATTTGAATAGGGCCTGACAGAAAAAATGCTGAAGTAAACCAAAGAGATGGTGGGCTACTCTGCCATCTCTTAATTTCCACACGCATCGCTCACATGTTATCTTAAAGGGATACACCACCTTATTTCGGGAAATTGCTTATCTGTAGTCAACCCCTAGTTGAACATGAAAACACATAGCATTTTTTCTCTGTGTCTGCAATGCCTAGTTTGACAGTGTAAG
>JAVQKI010483373.1:0-10998 GCA_036025975.1 Nematalosa erebi | reverse complement strand
GGGTAAAACCATGTCTCATGCTCATGACAGTTCTTTAGCCATACACAACCTCTCCTGATTCAATCAAGACAAGACAAAAATGATTTTCCATTCTATGTCCCCTTTAAACTTTCATTTGTAAAGTCATGAAACTCACAGAGACGTCAGTAACGTTTACTGATAAGCTGACAAAAAAATCACTGCCTCCAACTGTTTCCAATAGGTTTTTGACCATTCATTTTCAACTGTGGATTTTTTCAAACCCATTACTCTGTACACTTCTGCCTAAAAGTTTGGAGCAATACTGTAAGCTGATGAAAGTCACATTTTGTGATAATTTACGAAAATGTAATGTGTTTTAGGAAAGATTGCAGCAATGCACCTGTGCAGTCATTCTATAGGTGGGTGGTGCCACCCCAACAACCGAAAATTCTCAACAGAGGCATTCTCAACAAATTCAGAACAGAGGCATTCATCAAAATTTGAATCTTATCCATTTCATCATGAACAATAAAAAAAACAAGACTTTGAGTCTTAAAAAAACGAACCTGTCCTTAAACGAGATAATTAACTAGGTCTGTAATGCAGTTAGGTACCAACTCAACATCTCAGCTAATCTATCGCTACTTGCACCTCTTTTTGTCATTGTCACCACCAGTTACCAGTCAATATTATATTACAATGGAAATGTTAGAGTTTACATAAGGTGTAAATTATGTTTAGATGAAGTTGATGCTTCTAAATCCCAGCAAATTATAAACTGAAATAAAGATTTTTATTGCAGGGCATGCCCACACTTTTACATAGCACTGTATTTTTCTAATCTGCTGTTGCCTTTAAAAGAAGGATTTTTTTAAGCTTCTTTGTGATTTATTTCTCAGGGCCCTTGCACTGAACTGTGATGCCCCCCTAAATGATAAAGATGGTGCAGAATCTCGTAACTGGCGTGCAGGGAAGCCAGTACGGGTAGTGCGTAGCTCTAAAGGCAGACGAATCAGCAAGTATGCCCCAGAAGAAGGAAATCGTTATGATGGTATATACAAGGTAACTCTAATTTAACACTGATCACTGGTTTTGTATTTATTTAATCTGCAATTCGGTGTCCTAAAAAGTCTACCTGAGGGTAGCAGGGCAAATTCCTGATGCAGGGTGTGTGGAATTCTCTCTAAGCACTGACTTTTCATAGAGAGACTGCATGTAGCCCTGATCTACAGTAGGTGACCTACAGTCTTCAGTGCAGTCTTGACCAGATGCCCCGACTTAGACTTTAACTAAACAGTCACATGACCATACTAGGTGTGCATGCCATACTCTGTCACTCTCTCTAAGATCATTTGAAAAAACAAAAACAGGAGCCTGCTATTGACTCCATACAGTCTCAGTCTTCTTAAAAAATACATCCTCTGTTGGAGCATAGTGTCTAAACAATATGGATGTGCCTTGTAAGTGAACTGTCCATAAAAATGCACAGAGGGATTGATTAGGGTCAAATATTATTTCTTCAGTTTTCTTTACATTAACAACAAGATGATGGGTATCACACCAGTTTACAAACTCTTTCATTTTTGATTGGTAGGATGCTGCATCCTGAACCCTATGGAATATGCCCAAGATGGCAGTATCATCTGGGAAATTTAACAATATAGTTGTGGAGTATTAACTAGTACATTTGTTTGTGTAGATAGTAAAGAGGACAGCGAAACTTGCACAACCTTGGGGGGACCTTGTGCTAATAGATTGCAAGACTGCTTTAGGGACTTTAGGGACACAATGATCCTAGCAGTATTGTTACTAGCCTGATGTATTGTTTGTTGTTGCTCCCTAGCGGCTGCAGTTGTACTGACATGTCACATATGGCATGAGTGAAACATCCATTCTTAACCAGGAACCACTGTATGGCCTGGTTCAAGCTGCAAGTGGATCTTGTGACAAAGTCCATTGAAGTGTGAATCTCGACCCACAGGGCTTTTACAGGTTTGCCTTCATTGATTGCTGCTCTGACCTCTGCCTGTAGTTCGGCTGGGTAGGCAAGAAGCAGTGAGACTTCATTCTGGGTGTGGGCAGCTTTTGAAAGTTTTCTTCAGTAGTTTGGAGGTAAACTTCGGCTGTTTGTGAGGCAGCTGTGCGGAGGCCGTCAGGCCCATGTTGGTGTCGAGTGCTAAGTAGGATGCCAAAGACTTGGCTTCAGCCCGATAAGCCTCCTCCGCCCCACCCGCCATCTCAGTTTGTGCCCCAAAACCTGTGAGAATGGCGTTTTTGAAGTATGGCTTGTTCCAGGTCCTCACCACATCATCCAAACAGTCTTGAAAGGGGGGGCAGAGGGCTTGGATTCTGGCGCTGGAGGAGGGATGAAATCACTATTGAACTTGATGCCAGTGGAGGTTGTGGTCACTCAATGCCGAGTCGCTGAGGTGCATGTTGGCAAGCTTCCAAAAACAGCTTGCTTGCTATGGTGTGTTGTTCGGATGAGACAGGTTTAACATCCTGAGGTATAGTGGTAGTGGATTATTCAATACTATGACTGCATCAAGACTCAAGATTGTCTTTATTACATCTCATTATATGTGTGAGAGCATGTTAATGGGCATTGGAATCACAGACTGACAGGCACAGGCTTAGGTTGTTATTGTTCGCCGTTCATAAGTCTTACTTACTGTCTTGGATTCTAGTGGTTCATCCCTTCATACCTGAAACAGTTCATGACTAGTATGGCTTGGGTCTGTGCTGATTCTCATGGCCTTCCTAATACATCACCTGTTGTACAAGTCCTTGATGAAAGACAGGCTTCATCCACCCCTGCTTTGTGCTGTGAAGTCTTTTCAGTGCTTTGCAATGGTGGCAATGCAGCTACAGTACCAAACCATACAGTGATACCTATGGTCTTGATGCCCTCTGTAGTGCCTCTGTTAAAGCCCATTATCTTGTATCCTGATCAGCAGGGCTAGATGGAATTCCTGATTGTGTAATTAGAGGCACCCTGCATGGTTCAGAATAGCCACACTTCAAGGTTTGCAGCAGAAGAGCTTTCTGCCTCTGTAACTTCACAATTATGGGGTTGAGGGTTGCATAGTTTCCACCCAGCATCAGTAGATTCTTGGGAATAATTTTCAAGAATCCCTTAAAAAGCAGTTATGCCGATATTGGGTGCTTCAACAGGGCAATGATCCAAATCTACAAAAACATTAATGGCAGCGATGCGCTAATATTTGATCAATGATACCAGTTCCAATCTTCAAACTGAAATATGGAAAAACAGAAATAGACTCTTGAAGCACTTTCTCTTTCTTTAAGGTGGTAAAGTACTGGCCAGAGATTGGGAAGTGTGGGTTTTTGGTATGGCGATATCTGTTACGGCGCGATGACCAAGAACCGGCACCCTGGACTCCTGAGGGTGGAGAACGAATCAAGAAGCTGGGCCTCAAAGTGCAGGTGAATCATCACACTCTCTAGCTCTAAAACAGATTCACAAGTCTAAGGTTATGAATAATTTTGAATGATTCATTTAGAATTATAATTTGTTTTATTTTATTGTATTTATAAGTATTGTTTTGGCTGTATCTGTGTGATATCTTGGTTGTGGCTCTGCCTAGTACCCCCCAGGCTATTTAGAAGCCATGGCTAACAAGACTAAGAAGGAAGCTAGTGTGAGAGGGGGCATGCGAGGCAAACGACACTCTGGGAGAGGCCGCCCAAAAAATACACCCCCTCAAAAAAAGCCAAAAGAAGAAAAGGAGGATGAACGCATAGAAACACCAGCTGTAATTTCAGCTGGCGGGTATCAAAGCAATGGCAGTCAGAAAACACCCAAGGACAAAGGTATGATATTCTTGTTAATTTGAGGAAGTAACATACTCACACATAGTACTACTACTACAATTATTATTATTATTATTTATGTATGTATGTATGTATGTATGTATGTGTTTTCATCACACACTATGCACATATCAGGTGAAATGGCATGACCTAAACTGAACGGCTGTGTTTTAGCTACAGTAGTTGCTGTGCCAGAAAATGACCTAACGTTAATGCAGCTCTGTGTCCATCTCATACCCATACATCTTTATCTCATTAATTCTTAACTCAGATATGGGTTACCACTTATCAAAATAAACATGAGAACCTACCAATTTCAATGCTCCTCTTTATGATTAGTGGTGCCTGAGTAATCCTGCATTGTCTCCGACCCTCACCACACAATATTTACTTCCTGTCCATATCAACAGTTGAATGGAAGCCAGGGCACATGCAGAAATGTAATTCCCATAAAGTATTTCAATAGGGTCCATAGGGTTAAATGCTTGATAATAAAGAAAGACTTACATATACCAGAACGGCAAATAATGTAAAACTGGACCTGTTATGCACACTGGGGGGCAGGTGGGGTGTGAAGACTATCACCCCTCCAAAATGGGGAATGACAAAAAAGTTTGAGAGCCACTGGTGTAATGGATAACAGTTTGCCTAGATGTGTTTGTGGAACATTTATGAACCTCTCTCCCTATGCCATGACATGCTAGTCAGTCAGATGGCAGCCAGGGCCTCTCAGTTTACTGGCTAACTCACACGACATCTAATGTGATGTTGCTGTGAGGTCCCCACTAGATCCCCACTAGATACTAATAGAGCCTGTTTATTAAAACTTATCTGAAACTACACAGTCAACATTCTGCCCTTTTTGGTCTGTCATTTTCCTACTGGTAAGTAATACACAAACCTACAGAGCCCTCCCAAACAGGCCCAAATAAGAAATATTTGTCATTAACCTGCATCACCCCAAACCACAAACATGAGAGGGTCAAATGAATGAGAGAGTGAAGAACAAACCAGTCTGTGAATTAGTCATGAGCCTTACGCCTCCCTTCAATCCTCGTTTGGTGCATTACCGTCTGACACTCTACAACATCCAATGGCTGTTCAACACCAGATAAGACAGACAAACTTTTTCTAATGTGTAAACACAAGGGCTACACACCATTGCCAGTGTGCGGAATCCACCGCATGCCAACTGTGGCACGTATGCTAGGGGTTACCTCGCTGGACCTTTTGTCTGAGAATTTCTGAATGGGAGTGATTGAACAGAAAATGATTATTTTCTGGTCCCAGTCGATATAAAACTTGAATTACACATATGACTGTGAATTTCAAACTTAGTTTTTTCTTAGTAAAGTAAATTTGCCCTTTGTCTCATAACTGTTGAATCAAAGCATTGTTAAAGTTTGTAACTCAAAGTACAACAGCCTGACAGTCGTATATGTGACATCACTGAAGATATCCCTAGCCTTACCAGGATTCACAAACATATGAGCAACAGGTCTCGTAACAACTTTGGACTACTATTTGTTAAGAAAAGGCCAAGAGTCACAGGATCTTTTCATGAACCACTGCTGAGTGACCTAGCAAGTTGAAATTGTTAGCTAGCATGGCAGCTAAACTTATTGTCGATGGTGATGTTTATTAACCCAGACAAGAGTGTAGTTTGCTGAGCGGCCACAAATGAAACCTAAAATATCTTTCAAAGTGTCAAAAAATATTTTTCTCAATGTGGAAAATTATCTTTCAAATTTGCAAACAACAAAAGTAAAATTCATTATTTATCTCAAAGGGGACCGGAAAAAATATTTTTTTTTTTTCCCTTTGACACCTGTTCATATTTTTTGGTAAAAAGGTCCCATGGACCAGCAGAAGGGTGGGACTTTGTCAGTCTATAACGGCGCAACCTATTGCTATGTTCTTATTGGCTAACTGAAATGAGAATGTTGCATTTCCTCATGCATGTTATGAGACTGAAATAGTAATAAGAAACAGCCTGTTCTGAAGGGGACACACACAGAAGGGGAAAGATGCAGGTGATAATGCCAAATCAGAGGTATTTTCAGCGAGCTCCTTCAGAGATGTGTAGGAGTTCATTAAGCTATGTTAATTTGTTTACGTGGTTGGTAGCATATCATCAGTCACATTTGTTTTCCAAGTGCAAATAGATTAATTTGTTGGTTTGGTTTTAATTTGCATTCAATTTGGCATGATATATTTTAGTGTATATCTGTTGCTCTCTGCCTCTGTTGTGTTACTCAGAGGTGCGTCCAGAGAGTAATCCTCTGCCCCAGAAGGACAAAGAGTTGGAGGCCTTCCAGCTGACTGAAGAGCAGCAGAAACTTATCCAAGAGGACCAGCCCAACAAGAAGTTATGGGATGAAGCAATGGACTTCCTCCTGGAGGGGCCAGTATGTAGTTCTTTCCTGATGCATTTTTTTCAATCTGTGTTTTATCTTCTGTCTTGTATTTCATTTGGGTCTTCTCAATGACGTTAACCATTTTGGAATTTTTAAATCTGAATTTAGAGAGTATGTCATAAGGTGGCCATAAGGTTTTAGCCTACACTGAGAAGAGAAAAGAAAAGATTTTACCGTGCATGGTGTATTCCTTCAAAGCATATCCAACAGTTGACATAACTGGTTGACATACTGTAACTAAATCTGCTTAGGTAATTGTTAGACACGTGCTTTCTTGCTATGGTAGTCCATCGTATGGTAGCCTACTCATCGGATAAAATAGCGGCTAAAATGATGCTCGCACACAATAGAGGAATAGGCTACTTTTCTAGTAACGTGAACAGTCTGTCTTCTGCAGACTGCAAAGTGCAGCTACCATGACCAGATGCACAACTACAAGATATGCGAACTGAGATGATTCTAATGACCTTTCCCCTCCAACCTAGGATATTATTACAAATACATTTTTGTCTTAGCCCTGTCATATCTGTTGGAACATAAGTTAGAGTAAGCTTTTAAAACAGATGAACTTAGTTGATTCTTTGCCTCAAACATATTTTGGTTCTTATTCCTTGGTTTGCAAACAAATCCACATGGATTGGTAAAGCTTTAAACATTACCTCAAGCTTGTGTCCATACATTCATACAATCCATCCATACTTTTCACTGTCCCGTGGGACCCGTCAAGGATGTCAGCTATCACCTTTATTATTTGCGCTAGTCACTGAACCCTTAGCCATAGAAGTGTGAACATCAACACATCAGGTTTTTGTGTTTTTTTTTGTTTGTTTGTTTGTTTGTGTCAATGATTTCCACTCTTCTGACCAAAACGTTCTTCCAATGACTTAAAAAAAATATTCTTCCATTCTTTCGGGGCAGGAAAAGTAGTAAGAATAAGGAAGAATGGGAGGAGAAACTGGGCTTTCCTAATTTTATTTTTTATTACTGGGCAGTAAATATACATAAAATCCTCAGCTGGAGATATGAAGAGGAGGTAGACTGATGTAAAATTGTCTCTTGTCACACAACCTGACTTGCAGTCTTGACATGCTCCCCTTTACCTACTCCAGCAAGAAATTATACTTCTATTCCAGTGGTATTGTCAGCTTTGAAAATATAGATACAGTAGAGTTTTGCAAACACTTTAAATGATATGATCTAACTCTCTTTGGACCACTATGCAATAATCATTACTTTTTGCCCACCAAGCTTGACTCTGCTTTTACGCTTTGAAATTACAAAGGTATCATGAAAATTATTCCTCAATGGCACATTTGCAGAACACAAAAATGAAACGTGCCATCATTTGCTTGTCTAGTTGCCCGTTGGTGTATCCTCCTACACTGGAAGTCACCAATAGGTCCAACACAGCACTCATGGATAACTGATGTGATGCCATTCCTGAAACTGGAAAAGATCAAATCTTATCTCAGAGGATCAGCCAAGAAGTTTTAACTTTACATGGCAGCATTTCCTCATGCCTGAGCCAAGGCTAAATGTCTTGTCACATAACTGAAATCATGCTTTTTGTCCAGCATTAAACACAAATTAGTTTTAAAACTGTTTAAGCAGACAACTGGAAGTGCACAAAGGCAGACTTGAGACAAACCCTACAGTATATAGCCACAAAACTAGCCATCCGTAGCTTAGTTTACTAGTCAGAGAGAGCATGCCTAGTGGAGCAGTCTCAAGTGAACCAATTAGAAACTTCCACCACAAGTAATTTGCAAAGTAGGATTCTGCTTACATTCAAAACATTTCTCTGTTGGAATTCCACAATTGAATGTGTTATCTATAGGGTGACAATTGACAAGTTTACAATGACAATGCAAAAGTCTATCTTCTACTCTGCAGAACTTTCTGAAAAAGGTGGAGCAGATCTTCATGTGTGTATGCTGCCAGGAGCTTGCCTACCAGCCCGTAACTACTGTCTGTCTGCACAATGTTTGCAAGGTAGGTGTGTGGATTTCTAAAAGTAGCTGTTGTGTACACCTTTGTCTTATAAGGAGTTAAAGGAACCCATATCACTGTTGTTGGAGGTTGCACAGTGCTGTCGGTAGATATAAGAATGGCCTGCATGGTTCCTAATGTGTAAACCCATACCTGCCAGTACCCGCAATACTTAACCGCATCCGGCCTGTTGCAGCAATGATAAAGTTACACACCCGACCCGACCTGCTCAAAATAAAAACCGTCACAAGACCCATACCCAAGTAAAAAGTTTACTGCCAGCCCATTAACACTGCAAATCCAATTTCACCTGAATTGAAGTTGAAAAGGCTGAAAATTTAGGGTGCTACTAGGGGAGCTCTAAAAACAGAAGGGATTTAGGATTCAATAGCACAATGGTTAGTTCAGTTACTGTACCTATGGCACCAAAGTGAATAATTATACCCAGCAAGCAAGAGGCCCCTGTGTGGCCCACTTTTGGCTGATGTAGGGCACCTGTGTGGGGCCAGTGAGGGTTTAGTGTGACAACGCCCGCATGGGCCCCGCACTTTGTCAGTGAGCAAACTGTCACTGGCCCCATGCGTCACCCGAAAGTGGGCTGGACAGGGGCCTGTGAAGGCTTGCTTGCTGGGTATATGCTTATATGAAAAGGGAATGGGGGGTGGGTGCAGCTGCTGCCTACTGGTTCGATCCCCAACTAGAACATCCACGGCTACTCAGTGCCTCACTCACACAATGAGGCTGAGCGCTCCCACTGCGCCTAATTTTAATGCATCTAGCGGTACGTTTAATAACTGAATTCAGCAGGTATTTCCTGATCGAGAAATCATTTTCTTTTTCTACCAGTCCATTGACAAATGATGTCTTATCAGGAGGTAGGCTACTCATTTAGAAATGTTGCTCATAGCAGGCATAAAAAACTTACCAGGTGAACGTTTGTGATGGTTACAGGCTAGAGCTCAATAATTTAGCAGGATCACTGGTTATACCGGTTATGCCGATGACTTACTTGTTGTTTTAGACTTGTAATTCTTAAAGAGGTTGCTTAAGATTTAAATATCAACGTGCAAGAAATTGCTAATTCCGTGCGATTACACATTTATACGAAATTCCAGTTTCATGTCTGGATTCTGTGATTATGTTCGCGTTTTCCGTATCACTCTACATGCGCCCTACATGACGTGGATGAATGAGAACCTACACAGACATGATAGCATTATCATTAGTCACTAATTTCATGTTAATCCATTTTTATTACATGGCTTCATTCACTTCAATTGGGCTTCCCAACGTTCCACGGTCTGATATTTCTTTATAATGGACCGTTGCCAAGTACAACAGACCACAGTTAAGGAAAATGAAACAGAATGTTGCCATAACCAATCAGCTGATCTGTCAGTTAACAGAGTACCGTTTTTTCACAGAGGGTGTTATCCATCTTAATCATTAAAATGACTATGATAGCAATGATAAACGTGCTTTGTCGTCATGCTATTGATGTATTCATTAGGTAGTCATGTAATAAGCGGGATAACGTTCTGCGGTCATTATCATGGAATATCTGCGTTGGGCTCTGAATCACTCTGTTGGGAGATACTCCACAATAATGACCACCGCGCAGACAGTTATCCCTTACTTAATTAGAGTCAAAATTTGTTACAATTTAGCATGCAACTTAAGGCACATAGTTATAACACTGAAAGGTGTTGCATTGATACATCAGGTTCTGTTATATTCCTATATTTCATCATCATAATACTTCATAACTACAGTCAGCACTACTTTTAAATGGTTATATAAACTCATGTCAAGACATTATGAATATTTCATAACCTTTCATGTGTTTATAATGTTTTAAAGATGCAGAAAGGGGAAAGACACTGCACTGTACACTACACTGTGTTTTCTCCGATTTGGGCAAAGATTAAACAAATTTAGGCTTTTATTTTACTTGATACTATATACCAGTAGATTTAAACCATATTTTTAAAGTTGGTTTTCTCAAAAGGAGGTTCTCCGTCATTACCCGACTTGAGTAGCACTGACATACACCAACTTTTGAGTTTTAACCATAACCATATTCTGAAGATTTTCACAGAGGGGTCATCATGCTTGACCTGAGTTACAGAAAATATATGCAAATTAGTACATATTTAAGTAAATAATATCTCATTTGCGTATTTAAACAAAATTTCAGCTTTTTGGATCTTTTTATGTATTTATATCTTAGCACGTACTTCTAATCTGTTATTCAAGGAACAGGGAGAGGCAAACGTGATTTCATTTACATGGAATAGCAGTGCTAGTTCAGAAACATAACACTGATTTTGGCAACCACTTGTTTTGCTAATTAAATTATCAAATGTTCAAAATTTTGCTTGGGAACCAGGCTAGTTAAATTCTTATCGTAATTATGTAGAAAAGGAGTTCCCAACTTATACTAAAAAATGCTTCAGGGTGCACATTTCTCAGAATTGTGTCTGCAATTTCATCAGACCTGCACACCTTTCATCTCACCCTTTCGGTGAAATTTGTCGTTTTCAAACCAAAATAGGTGACCTACGTGAATCGTGTAGATCCGATGAGAAAAAAAATGAATGGGGGGGGGGGTGGTGAGTAAAAGAAAAGAGTATTTACACGAAGGGCAAGCAGTTCGCTTCGCACTCGGAGACGCGCCTTTCAGCGACTTAAACCAATAACTGTCTCTGCTTAAACAATACACATACCAGCCGATAAGCCAATCAGAAGTAGGGGAGGGGCGGGCCTTGTGTATGTCAAATAGATGGATACAGGTCCA